>JAACNH010000552.1:0-49137 GCA_019447015.1 Hymenochirus boettgeri
AAAACAAAAAAAATCAAAAAAAAAAAAAAAAAAAAATAAAAAAAAAACAAAAAAAAAAAAAAAAAAAAAAAAAAAAAATAAACAAAAAAAAAACCCCCCCCGCCCCACACCAACAACACCCCCCCCCCACCCCCCCCACCCCCCCCCCCCCCCCCCCCCACCACCCCGCACCCCCCCCCCACCCCCCCCCCCCCCCCCCCCCACCCCCCCCCCCACCCCCCCACTTTCCCCCGCCCCCCCCACCCCCCCCCCTTCCCCCCCTCAACCCCTCCCCCCCCCCCCCCCCCGCCCCCCCCATTCCCCCCCCTTCCCCCTTCCCCCACCCCCCCCCCCACCCCCCCCCCCCCCCCCCCCCCCCCCCCCCCCCGCCCACCCCCCCCCCACCCCCCCCCCCACCCGCCGCCCGCTCCGCGACTCCTATCCACCCCCCCACACCCACCCCCCAACCCCCCCATCTCCCCCCCCCCCCCCCCACCCCCCGCCCCCCTCCCCCCCCCCCCCTTCCCCCCACCCCCCCCCCCCCCCCCCCCCCCTCCCCCCCCACCCCCCCCCCCCCCCGCCCCCCCCGCCCCCCCCCCCCCCCCTTCCCCCCCCCCCCCCCCCCCCCCCCCCCCCCACCCCCCCCCCCCCCCCCCCCCCCCCCCCCCCCCCCCCCCCCCCCCCCCTCCGTCCGACCCCCCCGCCCCCCCCCCCCCCCACCCGCCCCCCCCCCCCCCTTCCCCCCACCCCACCCCCCCCCCCCCCCCACCACCCCCCCCCCCCCTCCCCCCCCCCTTCCCCCCCCCCCCCCTTTTTTTCTCTTCCCCCTCCCCTCGCCTCCCTCTCCTCTCTTGCTGCTTTGCTTCCCCTCCTCCCCTTCCTTTCTTTCTTTTCTGCTTCCCCCCTGCGCATTCTGGTCTCTTCTGTTCCCCTTTTTGTTGTCCCCCCCTTTTCTTCTCCTTTTTGGCAAAAGTTGTATCTCAGTGTGCGCCGTCACTTGTGTGTGTGGCGTGACGTCATTTCGCATGTGACCTGACGTCACAGAGGGTCACACGTTAGCACTCGTGGCAGAGAGTGAGCCGTGCAATTAGATACCAACATTTGGAATAAACTTGGGACGTTCAGTGCCAGGAGAAGCCAGAAACTTGGTAGAGTGTGTGTGTAGCACTCCTCCCAACACTTCTCCTTAATTGTAGGTCCTTGCTAATACCAACCATTGAGTGGAGGTATCTTTAATACTAATCCAATGCAATGTCAGGAGACAACCTTCTTCCCTATAAAATCACACCCAGATAATGACCCAATGTAAATTGTTAGGAACCTTCCATGCCGGTGGTTACCTTGACTTGTTGGAAGGCCTTTTCACTTGTTATATTGCATGCACTTAGGGCTCGGCCACACTAGCGATTTTTCGCGTGTTGTGCACGGTTTTTCGTGCTCGCGATTGCGCCCGGTGATTGTCGCTAAAATGGAAATCTTGGGAACGCGAAAATTCCCTCGATTTCCGATCCCTGCGATTGCGCGTCTGTTTCGCGTTTTGTAATGCATGCGTTCACCATTTTTTGTGGTACGTGAACTCAGCGTTTCCATAACGCAAAAAGGCGACCAAAGAAAAATCACAATAATCGGCCTCACCCTTACCCCTCTGCTTATAAGTACTTTTCATCACCATAGGAAGTGTCCCACAGCCCCCTTTATGCAAAACAATCAGGCTAATAATAGAACTCTTGTGCTGTCTTTTTCCATTGTGATTTCATGCTTTCTTATTTCTTACAAGCATTTTTCCTTTGACGCTGCTACAACATGTATTCATTCAGTTTCCTACCCATGATGACATGTTTTAAATCAAACCATCGTTCACATCTGAATCTTGTTTAATATAACGCGAATTCACACTCAAACCTTGTGGTAAGATTATAAACAAAATACATGTTCCTCTTAGAAAGGGGAAATACGGTTACAAATAACCTCCTCCCTAAGCTGTACTCAGGATGGGAGCCAGTTACACTAATTATTCTATTACTCAATTACTATTTCATTCAGTAGACTAACGACAATGCTTCTGGCCATTTTTTATAAAAATGCGTGTTTTAACGAGCATAAAATATCATTTAATTTACATTGTAAAACAATTTTTTTTTAAATAATTTTTGATATTGTTAAAACATCACAATTTACCGGCGACCAGTAAGATTTATTATCTCCATTTAATACTTTAAACGCGGTCGTGGTATTCTATGACGCGAACGTTTTGAAATTCCAACCATTTTTTGCATAAATGTATACGTCGGTACCAAAATTTTTCATTTCAGCCACCGTCGTTGGCCCCTGCTTCCCATATGATCTATGTCGACATTGTTCCTTTGTGCTTTACTTAAAAAACCCTGAATAAAAAGTCTGTGAATGGCTATGGCTATAGATGTGGCTGGGGATTTAGATTGTATGAAACTATCTGGGGATACTGCTTGGGATACGAAACTGAGCATTCTTTTGTGGCGTGGGAAGGAAAGGTAGACAGACTTGAGCATAAGAGCTCTCAGATGGCACATGCCCATCCTCAAACCATTGGAACACATAAATGGTCAACACTTTAGAGAAAGGAACACAATATTGTATGACCAAACACTTTAGCGGGAAGAACACAGATAGACCAATCACTTTAGAGGGAAGAAACAACAGATATGACCAATCACTTTAGAGGGAAAGACACAGATCTGAACCAATCACTTTGTGAGGGAGGAACACAGATATGGTCAATGATTTTTAGAGGGACGAACACAGATATGTTCAATCATTTTAGAGGATGACCCACAGAAATTGTCCAATCACTTTAGAGGGATGAACACAGATATGACTCATCACTTTAGAGGAAGGCACACATATTGTCAATCTTATAGGAGGAACCAGATATGGGCAATCACTTAAGGAGGAACACAGTATGGTTCCAATCCCTTTCGAGGGAGAACAACAGATATAGTCAATCACTTTAGAGTGGAGAAACACAGATATGATCAATCACTTAGGGAAGGAACCAGAATGGTCAATCACTTTAGAGAAAGGAACACAGATATGGTCATCTTTAAAGAAAGGAACACAGATATACCAATCATTTTGTAAGGACATGGAACACAGATATGAACCATAACTTTGAGGAGACACATATATGACCTAATCACTTTGAGGAAGGAACACATTATGGCAAATCACTTTATAGGGAGGAAACACAGATATGGTCCATCACTTTTAGAGGAGAAAACAAATATGGTCAATCCCTTTTTAGAGGGAACACCATTTTCAATCCTTAGAGAAAGGAATACAGATATGACCAACCACTTTAGAGGGAGGAACACAGATATGGTCAATCACTCTAGAAGGAGTAACACAGATATGACCAATCACTTTAAAGGGAGGAACACAGATATGGTCAATCACTTTTTGAGGGAGTAACACAGATTATGACCAATCTCTTTATAGGGAGGAACACAGATATGGTCAATCACTTTATAGGGAAAAAAAACACATAAGGTCACTCACTTTAGAGGGAGGAACACAGATATGGTCAATCACTTTAAAGGAAAGACACCGATCTGGTCAGTCATTTAGAGTAAGGAAATACAATATGGTCAAATCACTTTAGAGGAGGAACACAGCTATGTCAATCACTTTAGAGGAAGAACACAGATTGGTCAATAACTTTAGTAGGAAGGAACACAGATATGTCCATCACTTTTAGAATAAGGAACACAGATATGTCAATCACTTTAGAGTAAGAAACACAGATATGGTCAATCATTTAAGGAAGGAACACAGATATGGTCAATCCTTTAAAAAGGAACACAGATATGGTCAATCACTTAGAGGAAGAATTCAAATATGGTCAAGTAACTTAGAGGAAGGAACACAATATGGTCAATCACTTAGATGAAAGAACAGCAGATATTTGTCAATCACTTTAGAGAAGGACACAGATATGGTCATCACTTTAGAGGAAGGAAACAGATAGGGTCAATCCTTTATATAGGGAGGACACCAGATATGGTCATCACTTTAGAGGAAGGAACACAGATATGGTCAATCACTTTAGAGGTAGGAACACAGATATGGTCAATCACTTTTATAGGATGAAACCAGATATGGTCAATCACTTTATGGGAGAACCCAGATTATGGTCAATCCCCCCCACTTTATAGGATGAACACAGATATGGTAAACCACTTTATAGGCGGAACACACGATATGGTCACTCACTTTTATAGGGAGGAACACAGATATGTTAATCCCTTTAGAGAAGAAACACGATATGGTCAATCACTTTGAGGAAGAAAACAATATGGTCCAAGATCCACTTATAGGGAGGAACACGATATGTCAATCACTTTAGAGGGGAACACAGATTGGTCACATCACGTTATAGGGAGGACCACAGATATGGTCAATCACTTATCGTGAGGACCATCAGATATGGTCAATCACTTTAGGGAAGACACAATATGATCATCACTTTAGAGGAAGGAACAGAGAAACACGATATGGTCAATACTTTAGAGAAGGAACACAATAGGTCAATCACTCAGGTGAGAACACGATATGGTCAATCAACTTTAGAGGGAGTAAACACATATATGTCATCACTTTTTGAGGAAAGAACACAGATATGGTCAATCACTTTAGAGGGAGAACACATATATGGTCAATCACTTTATGGGAGGAACACAGATATGGTCCTATCACTTTAGAGGAGGAACACAGAATGGTCAACACCTTTATAGGGGAGGACAACAGATATGTCAATCACTTTATAGGGAGAACACAATATGGTCAATTACTTTATAGGAGGAACGCAGATATGGGTCAACACTTTAGAGAAGAGAACGCATAACAGATATGGTCAATCACTTTATAGTGAGGAACCAACACGATATGGTCCTTACTTTTATACGAGGAACGCAGATTATGGTCAATCACTTTAGAGAAGAGGAAACAGATATGGTCTCATCATTTAAGAGAGAAAACCAATATGGTCAATCACTTGAGAGCAGGAACACAGAGATGTCAATCCCTTTATAGTAGGAACACAGATATGGTCAATCACTTAGAGGGAGGAACCAGATAGGTCAAATCACTTAGAAGGGAGGACACAAGATCTGGTCAATCCACTTTATGGGAGAACACAGATAGGGTCAATCACTTTTAGAGGGGAGGAACACAGATATGGTCAATCACTTTATAGAGAAAACACAGATCTGACCAATCACTTTAGAGGAGGAACACAGATAATGACCAATCACTTTGGAGTGAGGAAAAAATTACTATTTTCCTTGACTGACAGGTGCTCTTCTGAAGATCAAAAATCTACAAAAATTTACAAAATATTTGGACAGATTTTGAAGACCAACGTCTGGAGATTCGAGGAATGTCGGTGCCTGATCATTTTTAAAGTTTTAATATGTCCTTTATAAGATAATACCTTCATTGGTTTGGCATTGGTTTTTTAAACTGAGGTGCTATTTCAGGCAAAATGCACCATTACTCTCCACCCTATAGTAACATTCTATAATGCAAAGCTTTTTCATGAAACTTTCATTACAGATTTTTTTCCTGAATAGGAAATCTGTATTCTCAGTATTGATAAGTATCTGAACTTATATTTCCACCATCCGCAAACCACTTATCAATTGTTTACATTTCCTTTGTGCAGATGGTGTGACTATCCATTGATCCCCTAAAGTGTTTGCTCCTGGGATGTAGACCTGGGAAATATACACTCGATAATGTATACAATTACCGATTTTACTACTTACTGCGGTACACCGACCTGTGTAACCGCAAGCAGCCCTGGTGTGAAATCTACTTCCCCCGTGCTGGGCTCTGTCCCTGGGAAAATTCATGATGGGTTTTTGTTTAAATTCTGATCAGTGGGGTTTGTCCTGGGCTTATGCTATGTCAATCAAGTTATTCCCCTTTAAAAGTAAACTAATGTCAAACAATAAATTAGCTTCAGCAAGGTTCAGAACTACAAAGTTCTTCTATGTTTAAAAAGGTTTTTTTTTCCCCCTTACAATTATATAAAAATTAAAATACTGCAATGTTTGTAGGTCAGTACATACTGGGCTTACTGAAGGTTTGTGGGTTAGTCCACACTGGGATCCTGAAGGTTTGGGGTCAGTACAACACTGGATCACTGAAGTGTGGTGGTTAGTACACATGGATCACTGAAGTTTGTGGGGTTATTACACCTGGGATCATGAAGGGTTGTGGGTTCGTACACACTGGGATCACGAAGGTTTAGTGGGGTTAGTAACACACTGATGACTGAGGTTTGTGGGGTCATACACACTGGATCACTGAATGTTTGTGGGGTTAGTAAACTGGGATTACTGAGGGTTTGTGGGGTCAGTACACACTGGGATACTGAAGGTTTTGTGGGTTAGTACACACTGGGATTACTGAAGGTTTGGGTGGGGTCGTACACCTGGGAGTACTGAAGGTTTGTGGGTCAGACCACTGGGATCACTGAAGGTTTGTGTGTCAGTACACACTCTGGGATCACTGAGGTGTTGGGTCAGTACACACTGTTGGATCACTGAAGGTTTGTGGGGTCAGTACACCGTGAACACTGAGGTTTGTGGTCAGTACACACTGGAATTACTGAAGGTTTGTGGGTTCGTAACACTGGATTACTGTAAGGTTTGTGGGGTTAGTACAAACACTGGGATTACTTAAGGGTTTTGTGGGTGGCATTACACACGGGATACTGAAGGTTTGTGGTTCAGTACACACTGGGATTCGGACTGGAAGGTTTGTGGGGTCAGTAAGCACTGGGCATTACTGAGTTTTGTGGTGTCAGTACACACTGGATCACTGAAGTTTTTGTGGGGGTAGTACACACCTGGGATTACTGAATGGTTTGTGGGGTCAGTAACCCACTGGGATCACTGAAGGTTTTGGGGGCAGTACACACACACTGGATCCCTGAAGGTTTTGTGGGGTTAGTACACACTGGGATTACTGAAGGTTTGTGGGGTCATGCAACACTGGGATCACTGAAGGTTATGGTTAGTACACAATGGGATCACTGAAGGTTTGTGTGTCAGTACACACCTTGGATCACTGAAGGTTTGTGGTCAGTAACACTGCGATTACTGAAGGTTTGTGGGGTCATATACCCTGCATACCTGAAGGTTTGGGGAGATTCAGTATAACCCTGCGATTACTGGAAGGTTTTTGTGGTGTCATTACACACTGGATCACGGTAGGTTTTTGTGGTCAGTAACACTGCGAATTACTGAAGGTTTTTGGGATTAGTACACACTGGTAGCACTGAAGGTTTGTGGGTGTCCGTACAACACTGTATCACTGAAGGTTTGTGGGTCAGTAAACACCCTGGATACACTGATGTTTGTTGGTCCTTACACACTGTGATCACTGAAGGTTTGTGTGGTTATAACACGCGGGATTACTGAAGGTTTGTGGGGTTAGTACACACTGATGCACTGAAGGTTTGTGGGGGTAAGTACACACTGCTGGGATACTGAAGGTTTTGTGGGGTCATACACACTGGGATCACTGAAGGTTTGTGGGGTTTATTACA
Organism: Hymenochirus boettgeri; assembly: GCA_019447015.1. NCBI lineage: Eukaryota > Metazoa > Chordata > Amphibia > Anura > Pipidae > Hymenochirus > Hymenochirus boettgeri. Next base: position 7,571 of record JAACNH010000552.1, read on the forward strand.
CACTGGGATAACTGAATGTTTGTGGGGTTCATGCACACTTTGATCACTGAAGGTTTTGTGGGGTTAGTACACCCGGGGATTAACACTGAAGGTTTGTTGGTCAGTGCACACGGGATCACTGAAGGTGTTTGGGGTTATTACCCACTGGATCACTGAAGGTTTGTGTGTCATACACACTGGGATCACTGAAGGTTTGGGGCAGTACCACTGCGATTACCGAAGTTTTGGGGGTTTCGTACACACTGGTATCACTGAAGGTTTGTGGTGTGCCATACACACTGGCATCACTGAAGGTTTGTGGGTCCGTCACACTGCGATGTACTGAAGGTTTGGGGGGTAGTACACACTGGGATCACTGAGGTTTTGTGGGGTCCAGTACCACTAAGCGATTACGAAGGTTTTGGGTCAAGTACACACTGGGATCCTGAAGGTTTGTGGGTCAGTACACCATGGATCACTGAAGTTTTGGGGTTAGTACACACGGGATCACTGAGGTTTGTGGGGGTTCCAGGACACAATGGGATCCCTGCAGGTTTTGTGGGGTCATACACACTGGTATCACTGAGGTTTGTGGGGTTAGTACCACGGGGATCACTAAGGTTTGTGGGTTCAGTACACACTGGATCACTGAAAGCTTTTGGTGTCCGTACACACTGGGATCACTGAAGGTTTGTGGTGTAGTACACACTGGGATCACTGAAGGTTTTGTGGTGTCAGTCCCAACTGCGATACTGGGTTTTTGGGGTTAGTACACACACTGGTATCATTGAGAAAGGTTGTGGTTAGTACACACTGGATCACTGAAGGTTTGTGGGGTCATTACACACTGGAATCACTGAAGGTTTGTGGGGTTAGTACACACTGGGATCACGAAGGTTTGTGGGGTCAGTTCACACTGGGATCACTGAGTTTTTGGGTCGTACACACAGGATCACGAAGGTTTGTGGTGTCATAACACACTGGCTCACTATGAAGTTTTTTTGTTGTCAGTACACACCCTGGGATCACTGAAGGTTTGTGTGGTCGTACACACTGGGATCACTGAAGGTTTGTGGGGTCAGTACACAACTGCGATAACTGAAGGGTTTTGGTGTTAGTACACACTGGTATCACTGAAGGTTGTGGGGTCAGTACACACTGGGATCACGAATTTTGTGGTGTCAGTACACACTGGGATCACTGAAGGTTTGTGGGGTTAGTACACCTGGGATTACTGAAGGTTTGTGGGGTTGTACACATCTGGATTACTGAGGTTGTGGTGGTCAGTACAACACTGGGAATCACTGACGGTTTGTGGTGTCAGTACCACTGGGATCACCGAAGTTTTTGTGGGGTCAGTAAAAACACTGCGATTACTGAAGGTTTTGCGGGTTAGTACTGAGCACTGGGATCACTGAAGGTTTGTGGGTGTCCAGTACACCTGGGATCACTGAAGGTTGTGGGGTTAGTACACACTGGATCACTGAAGGTTTGTGGGGTCAGTACCAACTGGATCACTGAAGGTTTGTGGGGTTTAGTAACACACTGGGATCCCTGGAAGTTGTGGGGTCAGTAACACACTGGTATCACTGAAGGTTTGTGTGGGGTCAGTAGACACTGGGAATCACTGAAGGTTTTGGTGGGGGTCAGTACACCTGGATCAACTGAAGGTTTGTGGGGTTAGGACACACTGGGATTCACTGAAGGTTTGTTGTGGTGTCCGTACACACTGTGATTACTGAAGGTTTGTGGGTCAGTATACATTGTCAATTACTGGAAGGTTTGTGGTCAGTACCCACTGCACATACTGACTCGGTTGGTGGGGTCAGTATACACTGCGATTACGAGGTTTGGGTGGGGTCAGTAGACACTGCGGATTACTGAGGTTTGGGGGGTTAGTACCCACTGGGATCACGGAAGTTTTGTGGGTCAAACAACACCTGGATCACTGCAGTGTTTTGTTGTGTGAGTACACAACACTGGCAGTCACTGAAGGTGTGGGGGTCATGTACAAACACTGGGATCACGAATTTTTTGTGGGGTCGTAACACACTGGGATCACTGAAGGTTATTTGGTGTCATACACATCTGCGATTACTGAGGTTTTTGGGGTTGTACACACTGGGATCAATGAAGGTTTGTGTGGTTCAGTATACACTGGCAATCTCTGAAGTTTGTGGGTTAGTTACAGACGGGATCACTGAAGGTTTGTGTTGTCGTACACACGGTATCACTGAAGGTTTGTGGGGTTAGTACCCATTGGGAGCCCTGAAGGGTTTGTGGTGTCAGTCCACAACTGCGATTACTGAAGGTTTGTGGGGTAGTACCCCTACACACTGGTATACTAAAAGTTTTTGGGGTTAGTAACACTGGTATCACTGAAGGTGTGGGGATCAGTACACACTGGGATCACGGAAGGTTGTGGTGTCAGACAGACACTGAATCACTAATGTTTGTGGTGTCCAGTACACACTGGGATAACTGAAGGTTTGTGTGGGTCAGTACACACTGCTGGATCACTGTAAGTTTTTGTGGGGTCAGTACGCACTGGGATCACGAAGTTTGTGGATCAGTACAGCCACTGGGATCACTGAAAGTTTGGTGGGGTTCAGTACACACTGGGATCACACTGAAGGTTTGTGGGGTCATACACGCTGGGATCACTGGAAGGTTTGTGGGTTCAGTAACATGGGATCACGAAGGTTGTGGGTGCCAGTACACCACTGGGATCATGAAGGGATCAATGAAGACACTGAATACTGGGGGTCAGTTACGAATCTATTACATCAGGGATTCCATATTGGTGTATAGACATCTGTATAGAAAATACTCTGTACATAGAGACAGTGAATACTGGGGTCAGTTACAGAATCTATTACTTATCAGGGATTCCATATCGGTGTATAGACATCTGTATAGAAAATACTCTGTACATAGAGACGGTGAATACTGGGTCAGTTACAGAATCTATTACTTATCAGGGATTCCATATCGGTGTATAGACATCTGTATAGAAAATACTCTGTACATAGAGACGTGAATACTGGGGTCAGTTACGAATCTATTACTTATCAGGATTCCATATCGGTGTATAGACATCTGTATAGAATACTCTGTACATAGAGACGGTGAATACTGGGGTCAGTTCAGAATCTATTACTTATCAGGATTCCATATCGGTGTATAGACATCTGTATAGAAAATACTCTGTACATAGAGACGGTGAATACTGGGGTCAGTTACAGAATCTATTACTTATCAGGGATTCCATATCGGTGTATAGACATCTGTATAGAAAATACTCTGTACATAGAGACGGTGAATACTGGGTCAGTTACAGAATCTATTACTTATCAGGGATTCCATATCGGTGTATAGACATCTGTATAGAAATACTCTGTACATAGAGACTGGAATACTGGGTCAGTTACAGAATCTATTACTTATCAGGGATTCCATATCGGTGTATAGACATCTGTATAGAAAATACTCTGTACATAGAGACAGTGAATACTGGGGTCAGTTACAGAATCTATTACTTATCAGGGATTCCTATTGGTGTATAGACATCTGTATAGAAAATACTCGTACATAGAGACAGGAATACTGGGGTCAGTTACAGAATCTATTACTTATCAGGATTCCATATGGTGTATAGACATCTGTATAGAAAATACTCTTGTACATAGAACGGTGAATACTGGGTCATTTACAGAATCTATTACTTACAGGGATTCCATATCGGTGTATAGACATCTGTTAGAAAATACTCTGTACATGAGACAGTGAATACTGGGGTCAGTTACAGAATCTATTACTTATCAGGGATTCCATATCGGTGTATAACATCTGTATAGAAAATACTCTGTACATGAGACGGTGAATACTGGGGTCATTTACAGAATCTATTACTTATCAGGGATTCCATATCGGTGTATAGACATCTGTATAGAAAATACTCTGTACATAGAGACAGTGAATACTGGGTCAGTTACAGAATCTATTACTATCAGGGATTCCATATCGGTGATAGACATCTGTATAGAAAATACTCTGTACATAGAGACATGTGAATACTGGGTCAGTTACAGAATCTATTACTTATCAGGGATTCCATATGGTGTATAGACATCTGTATAGAAAATATCTGTACATGAGCATTGAATACTGGGGTCAGTTACAGAATCTATTACTTATCAGGGATTCCATATCGGTGTATAGACATCTGTATGAAAATACTCTGTACATAGAGACGTGAATACTGGGTCAGTTAAAGATCTATTACTTATCAGGGATTCCATATCGGTGTATAGACATCTGTATGAAAATACTCTGTCATAGAGACGGTGAATACTGGGGTCAGTTACAGAATCTATTACTTATCAGGGATTCCTATCGGTGTATAGACATCTGTATAGAAAATACTCTGTCATAGAGACGGTGAATACGGGGTCAGTTACAGAATCTATTACTTATCAGGGATTCCATATCGGTGTATAGACATCGTATAGAAAATACTCTGTACATAGAGACGTGAATACTGGGGTCAGTTACAGAATCTATTACTTATAGGATTCCATATGGTGTATAGACATCTGTATAGAAAATACTCTGTACATAGAGACAGTGAATACTGGGTCAGTTACAGAATCTATACTTCAGGAGTTCCATATCGGTGTATAGACATCTTGTATAGAAACTCTGTACATAGGACAGTGAATACTGGGTCAGTTACAAGAATCTATTACTTACAGGGATTCCATATCGGTGTATAGACATCTGTATAGAAAATACTCTGTACATAGAGACGGTGAATACTGGGGTCAGTTACAGAATCTATTACTTATCAGGGATTCCATATCGGTGTATGACATCTGTATGAAAATACTCTGTACATAGAGAACGGTGAATACTGGGGTCAGTTACAGAATCTATTACTTATCAGGGATTCCATATCGGTGTATAGACATCTGTATAGAAAATACTCTGTACATAGACAGTGAATACTGGGGTCAGTTACAGATCTATTACTTATAGGGATTCCATATCGGTGTATAGACATCTGTATGAAAATACTCTGTACATAGAGACGGTGAATACTGGGTCGTTACAGAATCTATTATCTTATCAGGGATTCCATATCGGTGTATAGACATCTGTATAGAAAATACTCTGTACATAGAGACGTGAATACTGGGTCAGTTACAGAATCTATTACTTATCAGGGATTCCATATCGGTGTATAGACATCTGTATAGAAAATACTCTGTACATAGAGACGTGAATACTGGGGTCAGTTACAGAATCTATTACTTATCGGGGATTCCATACGGTGTATAGACATCTGTATAGAAATACTCTGTACATAGAGAGGTGAATACTGGGTCAGTTACAGAATCTATTACTTATCAGGGATTCCATATCGGTGTATAGACATCTGTATAGAAATACTCTGTACATAGAGACAGTGAATACGGGGTCAGTTACAGAATCTATTACTTATCAGGGATTCCATATCGGTGTATAGACATCTGTATAGAAAATACTCTGTACATAGAGACGTGAATACTGGGTCAGTTCAAATCTATTACTTATCGGGGATTCCATATCGGTGTATAGACATCTGTATAGAAAATACTCTGTACATGAGACGGTGAATACTGGGGTCAGTTACAGAATCTATTACTTATCAGGGATTCCATATCGGTTATAGACATCTGTATAGAAAATACTCTGTACATAGAGACGGTGAATCCTGGGTCAGTTACAGAATCTATTACTATCAGGGATTCCATATCGGTGTATAGACATCTTGTATAGAAAATACTCTGTACATAGAGACGTGAATACTGGGGTCAGTTACAGAATCTATTACTTATCAGGGATTCCATATCGGTGTATAGACATCTGTATAGAAAATACTCTGTACATAGAGACAGTGAATACTGGGGTCAGTTACAGAATCTATTACTTATCAGGGATTCCATATGGTGTATAGACATCTGTATAGAAAATACTCTGTACATAGAGACAGTGATACTGGGTCAGTTACAGAATCTATTACTTATCAGGGATTCCATATCGGTGTATAGACATCTGTATAGAAAATACTCTGTACATAGAGACAGTGAATACTGGGTCAGTTACAGAATCTATTACTTATCAGGGATTCCATATCGGTGTATAGACATCTGTATAGAAAATACTCTGTACATAGAGACAGTGAATACTGGGGTCAGTTACAGAATCTATTACTTATCAGGGATTCCATATCGGTGTATAACTCTGTATAGAAAATACTCTGTACATAGAGACGGTGAATACTGGGTCAGTTACAGAATCTATTACTTATCAGGGATTCCATATCGGTGTATAGACATCTGTATAGAAAATACTCTGTACATAGAGACAGTGAATACTGGGTCAGTTACAGAATCTTTACTAATCGGGATTCCATATCGGTGATAGACATCTGTATAGAAAATACTCTGTACAAAGGACAGTGAATACTGGGTCAGTTACAGAAATCTATTACTCCAGGGATTCCATATGGGTGTATAGACATCTGTATAGAAATATTCTGTACATAGAGACGGTGAATACTGGGGTCAGTTACAGAATCTATTACTTATCAGGGATTCCATATCGTGTATAGACATCTGTATAGAAAATACTCTGTACATAGAGACAGTGAATACTGGGTCAGTTAAGAATCTATTACTTCAGGGATTCCATATCGGTATAGACATCTGTATAAAATACTCTGTACATAGAGACGGTGAATACTGGGTCAGTTACAGAATCTATTACTTATGGGATTCCATATCGTGTAAAGACATCTGTATAGAAAATACTCTGTACATAGAGACGGTGAATACTGGGGTCAGTTACAGAATCTATTACTTATCAGGATTCCATATCGGTGTATAGACATCTGTATAGAAAATACTCTGTACATAGAGACAGTGAATACTGGGTCAGTTACAGAATCTATTACTTATCAGGGATTCCATATGGTGTATAGACATCTGTATAGAAATACTCTGTACATAGAGACGTGAATACTGGGTCAGTTACAGAATCTATTACTTATCAGGGATTCCATATCGGTGTATAGACATCTGTATAGAAAAATACTCTGTACATAGAGACAGTGAATACTGGGTCAGTTAAGAATCTATTATCATTGGGATTCCATATCGGTGTATAGACATCTGTATAGAAAATACTCTGTACATAGGACGTGAATACTGGGTCAGTTACAGAATCTATTACTTATCAGGGATTCCATATCGGTGTAAAGACATCTGTATAGAAAATACTCTGTACATAGAGACGGTGAATACTGGGGTCAGTTACAGAATCTATTACTTATCAGGGATTCCATATCGTGGTATAGACATCTGTATAGAAAATACCTGTACATAGAGACGTGAATACTGGGGTCAGTTACAGAATCTATTACTATTAGGGATTCCATATGGGTGTATAGACATCTGTATAGAAAATACTCTGTACATAGAGACGTGAATACTGGTAGTTAATTGATAATATCTGTTTTTGTATCATCTGTTTTACATAAATTTAAATTTCAAGATATTTTCTTATTCGAATCTTATTATTTTAGACTTGCCTTGTGTTCTGATGAGCTTATTGAGATTTATACTATCATATTGTTAAATCTGTATTAAGAAATTTTATAACTTATGTTTTTTTCTTGGTATATTGGTATATTTTTCGGTTACATAATTTGATATGACTTTTTAACTATTTTTACTCTGTTGGTCTTTCTCAATCTTCTATTACTTCAGGGATTTATCTTATAATATATAGAATCATGTAAGTAATAGATATCTTACTGGGTAGTTACGTTCTATTACTTATAGATTCTTATGTAGATGATTGAATAGATGAATACTTAATACTGGGTCAGTTACAGAATCTATTACTTATCAGGGATTCCATATCGGTGTATAGAATCTGTATAGAAAATACTCTGTACATAGAGAGTGAATACGGGGTCAGTTACAATCTATTACTTATCAGGGATTCCATCTCGGTGTATAGACATCTATAGAAAATACTCTGTACATGAGACGTGAATACTGGGTCAGTTACAGAATCTATTACTTATCGGGGATTCCATATCGTGTATAGACATCTGTATAGAAAATACTCTGTACATAAGGGTGAATCGGGGTCAGTTACAAGATCTATTACTTATCAGGGATTCCATATCGGTGTATAGACATCTGTATAGAAAATACTCTGTACATAGAGACGTGAATACGGGGTCAGTTACAGAATCTATTACTTATCAGGGATTCCATATCGGTGTATAGACATCTGTATAGAAAATACTCTGTACATAGAGACGTGAATACTGGGTCAGTTCAGAATCTATTACTTATCAGGGATTCCATATCGGTGTATAGACATCTGTATAGAAATACTCTGTACTAGAGAGGTGAATACTGGGTCAGTTACAGAATCTATTACTTATCAGGGATTCCATATCGGTGTATGACATCTGTAGAAATACTCTGTATCATAGAGCGTGAATACGGGGTCAGTAACAAATCTATCTTATCAGGGATTCCATATCGGTGTATAGACATCTGTATAAAAATACTCTGTACATAGAGACGGTGAATACTGGGTCAGTTACAGAATCATTACTTATCGGGATTCCATATCGTGTATAGACATCTGTAAGAAAATACTCTGTACATAGAGACGGTGAATATGGGTCAGTTACAGAATCTTTACTTATCAGGATTCCATATCGTTGTATAGACATCTGTATAGAAATACTCTGTACTAGAGACAGTGAATACTGGGGTCAGTTACAGAATCTATTACTTATCAGGGATTCAAATTCGGTGTATAGACATCTGTATAGAAAATCTCTGTACATAGAGACGGTGAATACTGGGTCAGTTACAGAATCTATTACTTATCAGGGATTCCATATCGGTGTATAGACATCTGTATAGAAAATACTCTGTACATAGAGACGTGAATACTGGGTCAGTTCAGAATCTATTACTTATCAGGGATTCCATATCGTGTATAGACATCTGTAAGAAAATACTCTGTACATAGAGACGGTGAATACTGGGTCTTTTACAGAATCTATTACTTATCAGGGATTCCATATCGGTGTATAGACATCTGTATAGAAAATACTCTGTCATAGAGACGTGATACTGGGTCAGTTACAGAATCATTACTTATCAGGGTATTCATATGGTGTATAGACATCTGTATAGAAAATACTCTGTACATAGAGACGTGAACTGGGTCAGTTACAGAATCTATTACTTATCAGGGATTCCATACGGTGTATAGACATCTGTATAGAAAATACTCTGTACTAGAGACAGTGAATCGGGGTCAGTTACAGAATCTATTACTTATCAGGGATTCCATATCGGTGTATAGACATCTGTATAAAAATACTCTGTACATAGAGACGGTGAATACTGGGTCAGTTACAGAATCTATTACTTATCAGGATTCCAATTGGTGTTAGACATCTGTATAGAAAATACTCTGTCATAGAGACTGGAATACTGGGGTCAGTTACAGAATCTATTACTTATCAGGGATTCCATATGGGTGTATAGACATCTGTATAGAAATACTCTGTACATAGAGACGTGAACTGGGTCAGTTACAGAATCTATTACTTATCAGGGATTCCATATCGGTGTATAGACATCGTGTATAGAAATACTCTGTACATAGAGACAGTGAAAACTGGGTCAGTTACAGAATCTTTACTTATCAGGGATTCCATATCGTGTATAACTCTGTATAGAAAATACCTGTACATAGAGACAGTGAATACTGGGTCAGTTACAGAATCTATTACTTATCAGGGATCCATATCGTGTATGACATCTGTATAGAAAATACTCTGTACATAAGACGGTGAATACTGGGTCAGTTACAGAATCTATTACTTATCAGGGTTTCCATATCGGTGTATAGACATCTGTATAGAAAATATTCTGTACATAGAGACGGTGATACTGGGTCAGTTACAGAATCTATTACTTATCAGGGATTCCATATCGGTGTATAGACATCTGTATAGAAAATACTCTGTACATAGAGACGTGAATACTGGGTCAGTTACAGAATCTATTACTTATCAGGGATTCATATCGGTGTATAGACATCTGTATAGAAAATACTCTGTACATAGAGACAAGTGAATCTGGGTCAGTTACAGAACTTATTACTATCAGGGATTCATTTCGGTGTATAGAACATCTGTATAGAAAATACTCTGTACATAGAGACAGTGAAACTGGGTCAGTTACAGAATCTATTACTTATCAGGGATTATATGGTGTATAGACATCTGTATAGAAAATACTCTTACATAGAGACGGTGAATACTGGGGTCATTTACAGAATCTATACTTATCAGGGATTCCATATTGGGTGTATAGACATCTGTATAGAAAAATACTCTGTACATAGAGACGGTGAATACTGGGTCAGTTACAGAATCTATTCCTTATCAGGGATTCCATATCGGTGTATAGACATCTGTATAAAAATACTCTGTACATAGAGACAGTGAATACGGGGTCAGTTACAGAATCTATTACTTATCAGGGATTCCATATCGGTGTATAGACATCTGTATAGAAAATACTCTGTACATAGAGACAGTGAATACTGGGTCAGTTACAGAATCTATTACTTATCAGGGATTCCTATCGGTGTATAGACATCTGTATAGAAAATACTCTGTACATAGAGACGTGATACTGGGGTCAGTTACAGAATCTATTACTTATCAGGGATTCCATATCGGTGTATAGCATCTGTATAGAAAATACTCTGTACATAGAGACTGAATACTGGGTCAGTTACAGAATCTATTACTTATCAGGATTCCTATCGGTGTATAGACATCTTGTATAGAAATACTCTGTACATGAGACGGTGAATACGGGTCAGTTACAGAATCATTACTTATCAGGGATTCCATATCGGTGTATAGACATCTGTATAGAAAATACTCTGTACAGAGAACGGTGAATACTGGGGTCAGTTACAGAATCTATTACTTATCAGGGATTCCTATCGGTGTTAGACATCTGTATAGAAAATACTCTGTACATAGAGACGGTGAATACGGGGTCAGTTACAGAATCTATTACTTATCAGGATTCCATATTGGTGTATAGACATCTGTATAGAAAATCACTCTGTACATAGAGACGTGAATACTGGGGTCAGTTACAGAACCTTTACTTATCAGGGATTCCATATCGGTGTATAGACATCTGTATAGAAATACTCTGTACATAGAGACGTGAATACTGGGGTCAGTTACAGAATCTATTACTTATCAGGGATTCCATATCGGTGTTATAGACATCTGTATAGAAAATACTCTGTACATAGAGACGTGAATACTGGGTCAGTTACAGAATCATTACTTATCAGGGATTCCATATGGTGTTAGACATCTGTATAAAAATACTCTGTACATAGACGTGAATACTGGTCAGTTACAAATCTATTACTTATCAGGGATTCCATATCGGTGTATGACATCTGTATAGAAATACTCTGTACATAGAGACGGTGAATACTGGGTCAGTTAAGAATCTTTACTTATCGGGATTCCATATCGGTGTATAGACATCTGTATAGAAAATACTCTGTACATAGAGACGGTGAATACTGGGTCAGTTACAAATCTATACTTATCAGGGATTCCATACGGTGTATAGACATCTGTATAGAAAATACTCTGTACATAGAGACAGTGAATACTGGGTCAGTTACAGAATCTATTACTTTCAGGATTCCATATCGGTGTATAGACATCTGTATAGAAAATACTCTGTACATAGAGACGGTGAATACTGGGTCAGTTACAGAACTATTACTTTACAGGGATTCCATATCGTGTATAGACATCTGTATAGAAAATACTCTGTACATAGAGACGGTGAATACTGGGGTCAGTTACAGAATCTATTACTTATCAGGGATTCCATATCGGTGTATAGACATCTGTATAGAAAATACTCTGTACATAGAGACGGTGAATACTGGGTCAGTTACAGAACTATTACTTATCAGGGATTCCATATCGGTGTATAGACATCTGTAAGAAAATACTCTGTACATAGAGACGGTGAATACTGGGTCAGTTACAGAATCTTTACTTATCAGGATTCCATATCGGTGTATAGACATCTGTATAGAAAATACTCGTACATAGAGACGGTGAATACGGGGGTCAGTTACAGAATCTATTACTTATCAGGGATTCCATATGGTGTATAGACATCTGTATAGAAAATACTCTGTACATAGAGACGGTGAATACTGGGTCAGTTACGAATCTATTACTTATCAGGGATTCCATATCGGTGTATAGCATCTGTATAGAAATACTCTGTACATAGAGACGGTGAATACTGGGGTCAGTTACAGAATCTATTACTTATCAGGGATTCCATATCGGTGTATAGACATCTGTATAGAAAATACTCTGTACATAGAGACGGTGAATACTGGGGTCAGTTACAGAATCTATTACTTATCAGGGATTCCATATCGTGTATAGACATCTGTATGAAAATACTCTGTACATAGAGACGTGAATACTGGGCAGTTACAGAATCTATTACTTATCAGGGATTCCATATGTGTGTAGACATCTGTATAGAAATACTCTGTACATAGAGACGGTGAATACTGGTCAGTTACAGATCTATTACTTATCAGGAATTCCATATCGGTGTATAGACATCTGTATAGAAAATACTCTGTACATAGAGACGTGAATACTGGGTCAGTTACAGAATCTATTTTCTATCAGGGATTCCATATCGGTGTATAGACATCTGTATAAAAATACTCTGTACATAGAGACGTGAATACTGGGTCAGTTACAGAATCTATTACTTATCAGGGATTCCATATCGGTGTATAGACATCTGTATAGAAAATACTCTGTACATAGAGACGTGAATACTGGTCAGTTACAAAATCTATTACTTATCAGGGATTCCATATCGGTGTATAGACATCTGTATAGAAAATACTCTGTACATAGAGACAGTGAATACTGGGGTCAGTTACAGAATCTATTACTTATCAGGGATTCCATATCGGTGTATAGACATCTTTATAGAAAATACTCTGTACATAGAGACGGTGAATACTGGGGTCAGTTACAGAATCTATTACTTATCAGGGATTCCATATCGGTGTATAGACATCTGTATAGAAAATACTCTGTACATAGAGACGGTGAATACTGGGTCAGTTACAGAATCTATTACTTATCAGGGTTCCATATTGGTGTATAGACATCTGTATAGAAAATACCTGTACATAGAGACGGTGAATACTGGGGTCAGTTACAGAATCTATTACTTATCAGGGATTCCATATTGGTGTATAGACATCTGTATAGAAATACTCTGTACATAGAGACGGTGAATACGGGGTCAGTTACAGAATCTATTACTTATCAGGGTTCATATCGGTGGTATAGACATCTGTATAGAAAATACTCTGTACATAGAGACGGTGAATACTGGGTCAGTTACAGAATCTATTACTTATCAGGGATTCCATATGGTGTATAGACATCTGTATAGAAAATACTCTGTACATAGAGACGGTGAATACTGGGTCAGTTACAGAATCTCTTACTTATCAGGATTCCATATTGGTGTATAGACATCTGTATAGAAAATACTCGGTACATAGAGACGTGAATACTGGGTCAGTTACAGAATCTATTACTTATCAGGGATTCCATATGGGTGTATAGACATCTGTATAGAAATACTTACTCTGTACATAGAGAGTGAATACTGGGGTCAGTTACAGAATCTATTACTTTATCAGGGATTCCATATCGGTGTATAGACATCTGTATAGAAAATACTCTGTACTAGAGACAGTGAATCACTGGGTCATTTACAGAATCTATTACTTATCAGGGATTCCATATGGGTGTAGCTCTGTATAAAATACTCTGTACATAGAGACGGTGAATACTGGTCAGTTACAATCTATTACTTATCAGGGATTCCATATCGGTGTATAGACATCTGTATAGAAAATACTCTGTACATAGAGACGTGAATACTGGGTCAGTTACAGAACTATTACTTATCAGGGATTCCATATCGGTGTATAGACATCTGTATAGAAAATACTCTGTACATAGAGACGGTGATACTGGGGTCAGTTACAGAATCTATTACTTAGCAGGATTCCATATCGGTGATAGACATCTGTAGAAAATACTCTGTACATAGAGACAGTGAATACTGGGTCAGTTACAGAATCTATTACTTATCCAGGGATTCCATATCGGTTTATAGACATCTGTATAGAAAATCTCTGTACATAGAGACGAGTGAATACTGGTCAGTTACAATACTCTATTACTTATCAGGGATTCCATATCGGTGATAGACATCTGTATAGAAATACCTGTACATAGAGACAGTGAATACTGGGTCAGTTACAGAATCTATTACTTATCAGGGATTCCATATCGGTGTATAGACACTGTATAGAAATACTCTGTACATAGAGACGGTGAATACTGGGTCAGTTACAGAATCTATTACTTATCGGGATTCAATATCGGTGTATAGACATCTTATAGAGAAAATACTCTGTACATAGAGACGGTGAATACTGGGCTGTCAGTTTACAGAATCTATTACTTATCAGGGATTCCATATTGTGTATAGACACGTATAGAAAATACTCTGTACATAGAGACGGTGATACTGGGGTCAGTTACAGAATCTATTACTTATCAGGGATTCCTATATGTGGTATAGACATCTGTATAGAAATACTCTGTACATAGAGACGTGAATACGTGGTCAGTTACAGAATCTATTACTTTTCAGGGATTCATATCGGTGTATAGACATCTGTAAGAAAATACTCTGTACATAGAGACGGTGAATACTGGTGTCAGTTACAGAACTTATTACTTATCAGGGATTCCATATTGGTGTATAGACTCTGTATATAAAAATACTCTGTACATGAGAACGGAGGGATTACGGCAGATGAACATCGCGTGAGCGCTCGGTCGGGTAAGTGATATCTCATAGATGTATGGGCACCTTCACGTCTGAACAGGGATTACGGCAGATGAACATCGCGTGAGTGCTCGGTCGGGTAAGTGATATCTCATAGATGTATGGGCACCTTCAGGTCTGAACAGGGATTACGCACCGTCTCTATGTACAGAGTATTTTCTATACAGATGTCTATATACCGATATGGAATCCCTGATAAGTAATAGATTCTGTAACTGACCCAGTATTCACCGTCTCTATGTACAGAGTATTTCTATACAGATGTCTATACACCGATATGGAATCCCTGATAAGTAATAGATTCTGTAACTGACCCAGTATTCACCGTCTCTATGTACAGAGTATTTTCTATACAGATGTCTATATACCAATGTGGAATCCCTGATCCCTGCCATTCATATTCAGGCAGTTGTTTATTCTCCAATCACCTTCATTTCTGTCATTTGTTTCAGCGGGTGACCTATGGTGTCTGATGACCTGGTGGGAGTGTTTATGGAACTGGGCCCCTCACAGGAATGGCTGAGGGTTCATTACAGAGTCGAGATGATGGAGAGTTTGACTTGGACCTGTTCCTGTTGGGTACGTTGGAGATATTCTGTACATTGTCTACTTTCTACTGTTACACATCCCGTGATTATCTAGACCATCTGGGGCAGAATTGCACAGTAAATGTGACAGCGATCGAGACCCCATACATCATTGTTCAGTTAGTCAGGTCTATAAACTGGAGGAAAGCACCAATGGTAGAAGAAAGATTGAAATTGTCCCTCTCTGTATCTTCTCACTGACCACACTTGTTCTTCCTCTTCTTCTCTGTTCTGTCCCACTTGGTCATTTTCACCCACATGACCCTTTTCTTCACTGTTCAATAGTCCAGTCAATACCCTGTCTGTGTCAGATTCTACAGAGCAGAGCATTGTGGGAGGGAATCTTCACAAAGAGCATCCACTGACCGTGTCCTTTCCGTCCTCGTGTTTATAGGTTCCCAGTACTATTGGGCATCTCCGGTGGGTACATCCATAGGAAATAACAAATAAAAGTCTCTGTTGTGGTTTGTGTCTTTTTACAGGTGCAGAACCTCCCTCGGTACAGTCAGAGATTGTGTCCATGTTGGAGCAGTGTCAGAAAGGGATACAGTCATCTTCACGAGGAGACACAACAGCCAAAATCCCCATAGGTTATCATCCTACCAGTGTTGAAGGTATGCAGGGTCCAGGGGTGACCGTTACCATTGGGATTAATCCATGTGCTAGGGATGTATCTCATGTATTGCTAATGTCACGTTGTGATGCTAAATATAGAACCATTCAGTCATCTAAGACGCATCTTCTTTCTGTTCCTTCTAGATTCAACCAATGTGAACTCTAATCTTCATTGTACTGATCCGTGCCAGTTCATGTCATCGGCAATACAGGTGATTGACAGGGATCTTTCCACATGCTATGCTAAAGAATCCACCTGGGCAATGGGCAACCCCAACACTCTTCTGGGATCTTCACCTAGGACCTCCCAAGAGAACATCAGCCATCCAGAGAGTGGGGGTGAGGATATCACAACTATCCTTGCACATCTTCAAAGCCTGGCTTCAGTACCTTCAGAAACCTCCACCAAGGTTGATAACGGGGACACAAAAGTCTCTCACTCATGCTCAGGAATAGATGGGAAAACACTTGAGAGTTCAGCAAACGTGGACAATAAGAATGTGGTTGATGATACCAAGGAGAACAAGAAGAATAGTTTAGTCAACTGTCTGGATGATCTAATAAAGCTACAAAGAGGCACTGGGAATGAGATTTCCCAAGCAAACATTTCAATGAAGGACACAAACGTAGTCTTTAAAGGGAAATCAAACGCAAAGAGGTATATTTGTTCTGACTGCGGAAAGTGTTGCCCGTGTCGCTCTGCTTATATCAGGCACCAGAGAATTCACACAGGAGAGAAGCCATATTCCTGCACTGAATGTGGAAAAAGCTTCATTCAGAGTTCAGATTATAACAACCACATGAGATCCCACACAGGAGAGAAACCATACTCTTGCACTGAGTGTGGCAAGAGTTTTAGCCGCAGCACTTACTTACTGACCCACTCCAGGACCCACACTAAGGAGAAACCATATATGTGTAATGTTTGCAAGAAGAGTTTTGTCCAGCACTCCCACTTAGCTCTACACCTACGCATTCACAGTGGAGAGAAACCCTATATCTGCATTGAGTGCGGGAATAGTTTTAGTCGCAGTTCAACTTTGGTTAAACATAAGAAATCTCACCGGAGGAAAACTCTTCACATGTGTCTGAAAAGAAATGAGGGAGAACTGTCCAATGGTTTCACCCAGAACAATCCACCTTCCTGGGGAGCAGCGAGCAGTGAGAACACTCAGCAAGACAGCTCTTCTCGTACTAACTTGCCCTGGGTCCTATCTGAGAATGGAGATAAAAGGGGAAGTACGAGGAAAGCTGTAAATGTACGTGGACTATGTAAAGGGACAAGGAAACGTTTGCACAAACCAATTCGACTTGCAATAGAAAGAGATTCTGCAACACAATCTGAAATCCTTTCCAACCAGCCAAAGATCCCAGTGAAGATGACACAAGATGGTAAAAAAGTAGAGTCTTTGTGGAATGGGGATGATGGGAAATGTAGTCCCACTGTGGATGATGGAGCAGGTCCAGGGAGTCTAAAGACAGAGACTGAGTGTTCATGTGATGCTAAGAATTCCAGCCATGAGCTCCAAGATCCCCAACCTGACCCACTCCACACTGATTATTCTTCCAGCCACCTACCTACAGCAGAGCCCACAGCGGGTGAGACCTCTAATGACTTTGATATTAACAATTTCTTCACTTATGAGAAAGTACCAGATCCCTTGTTGAAGTCAAGGAAAGCATCCGGCTTCATCTGTGGTTACTGTGGGAAGGGCTGTCCGTGTAAATCCGCCTTTCTTCGTCACCAGAGGATCCACACTGGGGAGAAACCATATTCTTGCTCCCAATGTGGGAAATGCTTTATACAAAGCTCTGATTATAACAATCACTTGAGGTCCCACACCGGAGAGAAACCTTATACCTGTGCAGAATGCGGGAAAAGTTTCAGTCGCAGCACCTATCTGGTAACGCACTCTCGAACTCACACAAAGGAAAAGCCATATACTTGCACCGAGTGCGGCAAGAGCTTTGTCCAGCACTCTCACCTTACCATACACCTGCGCATCCACAGTGGGGAGAAACCATACACCTGTCTGGAGTGTGGGAAGCGGTTTAGTAGAAGCTCCACTCTAGTAAAGCACCAGAAGTCGCACAATAAAAGAAATGAAACTGGGTGGACAGTAAAGGGGGAACTGGCATCTGCCGGGGCTCTAAAGACATCGTCCAGTAGAGAAACATGCAGCAGTACGTAGCCACTGTAGGTACACGCGGGGGTTGGGAGGTGGGTGTCGGACCTGTCGTTTTGTAATGACTACAATCAGAACATTGGATTTCAAATAAATCCAACATTCGTCATGTCCAGATGATTTTCTCCCACCAGTGACTGGATACAGGGAACCGAGTCGTAATGGAGACTTTATAGTTCATCGCTTATTGCACCAATAAATAAAACTTCCCAATCCACCTACTGGTTCCCCCAGCAGCCCGAGGCTGTACAAACTCAATGGATTCTCCACCTGAATGGTGATTTATTATTATCAGTGCTAGAAATGCCAAACGTTACGTTATCATATAATGCTTTGTGGATTCACTAATAAATCAGATTATTATTATTATTGTTATCTCTATAATAACTTTACCCACATGGTCAGTGTGTGCTGGTATCACCACCAGAAATGGATCAAACCTCCAAACTTTAGAATCCCAGGCCCAACGTGGCGAGCGCAGGGTGAGAAGACGTAGGGTGATGCCAAGAGATCCAGGTTAAAGTGGTGCCCACACAGGCTAAAGTGGTGCCCACACAGGTTAAAGTGGTGCCCACACAGGTTAAAGTGGTGCCCACACAGGTTAAGTTGCCCAGCAGGTTAGTGGTCCCACACGGTAAAACGTGGTGCCCACACAGGTTAAAGTGGTGCCCACACAGTTTAAATAATGCCCAACCAGGTTAAGGGTGCCACACAGGTTAAAGTGGTGCCCTCAGTTAAAGTGGTGCGCGCCTCAATTTAAAGTGGTGCCCTCAGGTTAAAGTGGTTGCGCGCGCAGGTTAACAGTGGTGCGCGCGACAGGTTAAAGTGTGCGCGCTCAGGTTAAAGTGATGCACGCACAGTTAAAGGGTGCGCGCCTCAGGTTAAAGTGGTGCGAGCTCAAGTTAAGTGTGCGCGCTCAGGTTAAAGTGGTGCGCGCGCAGTTTAAAGTGGTGCGCGCTCAGGTTAAAGTGGTGCGCACACAAATATTTCTGGAAGGTAAGTGCTGGGGTATGGAGCGCACGTTTACTTTGCGTGCGCACAGAAATATTATTTCTATGCACACGGACAGTTTGAGCTTAGAGGGAACATGGGATAGTTTTCATCATCATTAGATTCCCCACTAGTTTGCGTCGCTGGTATAAGTTTGTGTATAAAATCCTTGGGGGACTCCAACATTTTACAATTCTTAAGTCTGACACTTCATTGTCCATATTGCTCTGCCCTCCCCACCAGAAATGTAAAACCCATTTGCCGTAGGGAAACGTTACCTCTGCACCATAGCCAAGTCTTGTGGTCTGTCTCCTGGTCTTTCTGTTGCCAATCTGGTCTTGCTGCCTCCTTCCATGAGAGTGCACACCAAGGCTACATATGATCAGTCCTCAGACATGGTATCGGCTCTCACAATCATCAGAGGAGGAGAAGGTTCCGACCATATTCCCATTCAACCAGTTCTTATCTCCTCCAAACTTCCTACCACGGGCAGTGCCAGGATCAGTAAATCTGATATGGTTCGATAAGAACCATATGGCGGCAGAGATGAAAGGTAAGGACTATAGATGGCCGAACTTCATAAAGTGGGAGTGATATTCGATAAGAACCATATGGGGCAGAGATGAAAGGTAGGACTAGAGATGGCCGAACTTCATAAAGTGGGGAGTGATGTTCGATAAGAACCATATGGGCAGAGATGAAAGGTAAGGACTAGAGATGGCCGAACTTCATAAAGTGGGGAGTGATAGTTCGATAAGAACCGTATGGGACAGAGATGAAAGTTAAGGACTAGAGATGGCCGAACTTCATAAAGTGGGGAGTGATAGTTCGATAAGAACCATATGGGGCAGAGATGAAAGGTAAGGACTAGAGATGGCCGAACTTCATAAAGTGGGGAGTGATAGTTCGATAAGAACCATATGGGGCAGAGATGAAAGGTAAGGACTAGAGATGGCCGAACTTCATAAAGTGGGGAGTGATAGTTTCGATAAGACCATATGGGGACGGAGATGAAGGTAAGGACTAGAGATGGCCGAACTTCATAAAGTGGGGAGTGATAGTTCGATAAGACCATATGGGGCAGAGATGAAAGGTAAGGACTAGAGATGGCCGAACTTCATAAAGTGGGGAGTGATAGTTCGATAAGAACCATATGGGGCAGAGATGAAAGTTGAGGACTAGAGATGTCCGAACTTCATAAAGTGGGGAGTGATAGTTCGATAAGAACCATATGGGGCAGAGATGAAAGGTAAGGACTAGAGATGGCCGAACTTCATAAAGTGGGGAGTGATAGTTCGATAAGAACCATATGGGGCAGAGATGAAAGGTAAGGACTAGAGATGGCCGAACTTCATAAAGTGGGGAGTGATAGTTCGATAAAACCATATGGGGCAGAGATGAAAGGTAAGGACTAGAGATGGCCGAACTTCATAAAGTGGGGAGTGATAGTTTCGATAAGAACGTATGGGACAGAGATGAAGGTAAGGACTAGAGATGGCCGAACTTCATAAAGTGGGGAGTGATAGTTCGATAAGAACCATATGGGGCAGAGATGAAAGGTAAGGACTAGAGATGGCCGAACTTCATAAAGTGGGGAGTGATAGTTCGATAAGAACCATATGGGGCAGAGATGAAAGGTAAGGACTAGAGATGGCCAGACTTCATAAAGTGGGGAGTGATAGTTCGATAAGAACCATATGGGACGGAGATGAAATGTAAGGACTAGAGATGGCCGAACTTCATAAGTGGGGAGTGATAGTTCGATAAGAACCATATGGGGCAGAGATGAAGGTAAGGACTAGAGATGGCCGAACTTCATAAAGTGGGAGTGGATAGTTCGATAGACCATATGGGACAGAGATGAAAGTTAAGGACTAGAGATGGCCGAACTTCATAAAGTGGGGAGTGATAGTTCGAAAGAACCATATGGGACAGAGATGAAAGGTAAGGACTAGAGATGGCCGAACTTCTAAAGTGGGGAGGGATAGTTCGATAAGAACCATATGGGACGGAGATGAAAGGTAAGGACTAGAGATGGCCGAACTTCATAAGTGTGGAGTGATAGTTCGATAAGAACATATGGGACGGAGATGAAGGAAGGACTAGAGATGGCCGAACTTCATAAAGTGGGGAGTGATAGTTCGATAAGAACCATATGGGACGGAGATGAAGGTAAGGACTAGAGATGGGCGCAACTTCATAAAGTGGGGAGTGATAGTTCGATAAGAACCATATGGGCAGCGAGAAAGGTAAGGACTAGAGATGGCCGAACTTCATAAATTGGGGGTGATAGTTCGATAAGAACCATAGGGACGAGATGAAAGGTAAGGACTAGAGATGGCCGAACTTCATAAAGTGGGGGGATAGTTCGATAGAACCATATGGGGCAGAGATGAAAGGTAGGACTAGAGATGGCCGACTTCAAAAGTGGGAGTGATAGTTCGATAAGAACCATATGGGACAGAGATGAAGGTAAGGACTAGAGATGGCCGAACTTCATAAAGTGGGGAGTGATAGTTCGATAAGAACCATATTGGACAGAGATGAAAGGTAAGGACTATGAGATGGCCGAACTTCATAAATTGTGGGAGTGATATTTTCGATAGAACCATATGGGACAGAGATGAAAGGTAAGGACTAGAGATGGCCGAACTTCATAAAGTGGGGAGGATAGTTCGATAAGAACCATATGGGACAAGTGAAAGGTAAGGACTAGAGATGGCCGAACTTCATAAAGTGGGGAGTGATAGTTCGATAAGAACCATATGGGGCAGAGATGAAAGGTAAGGACTAGAGATGGCCGAACTTCATAAGTGGGGAGTGATAGTTCGATAAGAACCATATGGGGCAGATGAAAGTTGAGGACTAGAGATGTCCCGAACTTCATAAAGTGGGGAGTGATAGTTGATAAAACCATATGGGGCAGGAGAAGGTAAGGACTAAGAGGCCGACTTCATAAAGTGGGGATGATAGTTCGATAAGAACCATATGGGGCAGAGATGAAAGGTAAGGACTAGAGATGGCCGAACTTCATAAAGTGGGGAGTGATAGTTCGATAAGAACCATATGGACGGAGATGAAAGGTAGGACTAGAGATGGCCGAACTTCATAAAGTGGGGAGTGATAGTTCGATAAGAACCGTATGGGACAGAGTGAAAGGTAAGGACTAGAGATGGCCGAACTTCATAAAGTGGGGAGTGATAGTTCGATAAGAACCATATGGGGCGAGATGAAAGGTAAGGACTAGAGATGGCCGAACTTCATAAAGTGGGGAGTGATAGTTCGATAAGAAACCATATGGGCAGAGATGAAAGGTAAGGACTAGAGATGGCCGAACTTCATAAAGTGGGGAGTGATAGTTCGATAAGAACCATATGGACGGAGATGAAAGGTAAGGACTAGAGATGGCCGAACTTCATAAAGTGGGGAGTGATAGTTCGATAAGAACCATATGGGGCAGAGATGAAAGTAAGGACTAGAGATGGCCGAACTTCATAAAGTGGGGAGTGATAGTTCGATAAGAACGATATGGGGCGCAGAGATGAAAGTTGAGGACTAGAGATGTCCGAACTTCATAAAGTGGGGAGTGATAGTTCGATAAGAACCATATGGGCAGAGATGAAAGGTAAGGACTAGAGATGGCCGAACTTCATAAAGTGGGGAGTGATAGTTCGATAAGACCCATATGGGGCAGAGATGAAAGGTAGGACTAGAGATGGCCGAACTTCATAAAGTGGGGAGTGATAGTTTCGTAAGTAACCATATGGGGCAGAGATGAAAGGTAAGGACTAGAGATGGCCGAACTTCATAAAGTGGGGAGTGATAGTTCGATAAGAACCTATGGACAGAGATGAAGGTAGGACTAGAGATGGCCGAACTTCATAAAGTGGGGTGGATGTTCGATAAGAACCATATGGGGCAGAGATGAAAGGTAAGGACTAGAGATGGCCGAACTTCATAAAGTGGGGAGTGATAGTTCGATAAGAACCATAGGGGCGAGATGAAGGTAAGGACTAGAGATGGCCGAACTTCATAAAGTGGGGAGTGATAGTTCGATAAGAACCATATGGGACGAGATGAAATTTACAGGACTAGAGATGGCCGAACTTCATAAATGGGGAGTGATAGTTCGATAAGAACCATATGGGGCAGAGATGAAAGGTAAGGACTAGAGATGGCCGAACTTCATAAAGTGGGGATGATAGTTCGATAGAACCATATGGGACAGAGATAAAGTAAGGACTAGAGATGGCCGAACTTCATAAGTGGGGAGGTGATAGTTCGAAAAGAACCATATGGGACAGAGATGAAAGGTAAGGACTAGAGATGGCCGAACTTCATAAGTGGAGGGATAGTTCGATAAGAACCATATGGGACGGAGATGAAAGGTAGGACTAGAGATGGCCGAACTTCATAAAGTGGGAGTGATAGTTCGATAGAACCATATGGGACGGAGATAAAGGTAAGGACTAGAGATGGCCGAACTTCATAAAGTGGGGAGTGATATTCGATAAGAACCATATGGGACGGAGATGAAAGTTAAGACTAGAGATGGGCGACTTCATAAGTGGGGGTGATGTTCGATAAGACCATATGGACAAGATGAAAGGTAAGGACTAGAGATGGCCGAACTTCATAAATTGGGGAGTGATAGTTCGATAAGAACCATATGGGACAGAGATGAAAGGTAAGACTAGAGAGGGCCGAACTTCATAAAGTGGGGAGGGATAGTTCGATAAGAACCATATGGGGCAGAGATGAAAGGTAAGGACTAGAGATGGCCGAACTTCATAAAGTGGGGAGTGATATTTCGATAAAACCATATGGGACAGAGATGAAAGGTAAGGACTAAGATGGGCGAACTTCATAAAGTGGGGAGTGATAGTTCGATAGAACCATATTGGACGAGATGAAAGGTAAGGACTAGATGGCCGAACTTCTAATTGGGGAGTGATAGTTCGATAAGACCATTGGGACAGAGATGAAAGGTAAGGACTAGAGATGGCCGAACTTCATAAAGTGGGAGGGATAGTTTCGATAAGAACCTATGGGACAGAGATGAAAGGTAAGGACTAGAGATGGCCGAACTTCATAAAGTGGGATGATAGTTCGATAAGAACCATATGGGCCAGAGATGAAAGTAGGACTAGAGATGGCCGAACTTCATAAAGTGGGGAGTGATAGTTCGATAAGACCATATGGGGCAGAGATGAAGTTGAGGACTATAGATGTCCGAACTTCATAAAGTGGGGAGTGATAGTTCGATAAGAACCATATGGGGCAGAGATGAAGGTAAGGACTAGAGATGGCCGAACTTCATAAAGTGGGGAGTGATAGTTCGATAAGAACCATATGGGGCAGAGATGAAAGGTAAGGACCTAGAGATGGCCGAACTTCATAAAGTGGGAGTGATAGTTCTAAGAACCATATGGGGCAGAGATGAAAGGTAAGGACTAGAGATGGCCGAACTTCAAAAGTGGGGAGTGATAGTTCGATAAGAACCGTATGGGACAGAGATGAAAGTGTAAGGACTAGAGATGGCCGAACTTCATAAGTGGGAGTGATAGTTCGATAAGAACCATATGGGGCGAGATGAAAGGTAAGGACTAGAGATGGCCGAACTTCATAAAGTGGGGAGTGATGTTCGATAAGAACCATATGGGGCAGAGATGAAAGGTAAGGACTAGAGATGGCCGAACTTCATAAAGTGGGGAGTGATAGTTCGATAAGAACCATATGGGACGGAGATGAAATGTAAGGACTAGAGATGGCCGAACTTCATAAAGTGGGGAGTGATAGTTCGATAAGAACCATATGGGGCAGAGATGAAAGGTAAGGACTAGAGATGGCCGAACTTCATAAAGTGGGGAGTGATAGTTCGATAAGAACCATATGGGACAGAGATGAAAGTTAAGGACTAGAGATGGCCGAACTTCATAAAGTGGGGAGTGATAGTTCGAAAGAACCATATGGGACAGAGATGAAAGGTAAGGACTAGAGATGGCCGAACTTCATAAAGTGGGGAGGGATAGTTCGATAAGAACCATATGGGACGGAGATGAAAGGTAAGGACTAGAGATGGCCGAACTTCATAAGTGGGGAGTGATAGTTCGATAAGAACCATATGGGACGGAGATGAAAGGTAAGGACTAGAGATGGCCGAACTTCATAAAGTGGGGAGTGATAGTTCGATAAGACCATATGGGACGGAGATGAAAGGTAAGGACTAGAGATGGGCGAACTTCATAAAGTGGGGAGGTGATAGTTCGATAAGAACCATATGGGACACAGATGAGGTAAGGACTAGAGATGGCCGAACTTCATAAATTGGGGAGTGATAGTTCGATAAGAACCATTGGGACAGAGATGAAAGGTAAGGACTAGAGATGGCCGAACTTCATAAAGTGGGGAGGGATAGTTCGATAAGAACCATATGGGGCAGAGATGAAAGGTAAGGACTAAGATGGCCGACTTCATAAAGTGGGGAGTGATAGTTCGATAGAACCCATATGGGACAGAGATGAAAGGTAAGACTAGAATGGGCGAACTTCATAAGTGGGGAGTGATAGTTCGATAAGACCATATTGGAAAGAGATGAAAGGTAAGGACTAGAGATGGCCGAACTTCATAATTGGGGAGTGATAAGTTCGATAAGAACCTATGGGACGAGATGAAGTAAGGACTAGAGATGGCCGAACTTCATAAAGTGGGGGGTATGTTCGATAAGAACATAGGGACAGAGTGAAAGGTTAAGGACTAGAGATGGCCGACTTCATAAAGTGGGGAGTGATAGTTTCGATAAGAACCATATTGGCGACGATTAAAGGTAGGACTAGAGAGGGCCGAACTTCATAAAGTGGGGAGGGATTAGTTCGATAAACCATATGGGCTGGAGATGAAAGGTAAGGACTAGAGATGGCCGAACTTCATAAGTGGGGAGTGATAGTTCGATAAGAACCATATGGGACGGAGATGAAGGTAAGGACTAGAGATGGCCGAACTTCATAAAGTGGGAGTGATAGTCGATAAGAACCATATGGGACGGAGATGAAGGTAAGGACTAGAGATGGCTGAACTTCATAAGTGGGAGTGATAGTTCGTAAGAACCATATGGGACAGAGATGAAGAGTAAGGACTAGAGATGGCCGAACTTCATAAAGTGGGGAGTGATAGTTCGTAAGAACCATATGTGACAGAGATGAAAGGTAGGACTAGAGATGGCCGAACTTCATAAAGGGGAGTGATAGTTCGATAAGAACCATATGGGACAGAGATGAAAGTTAAGGACTAGAGATCGCCGAACTTTCATAAAGTGGGGAGTGATGTTTCGATAAAACCATAGGGACAGAGATGACCGGTAAGGACTAGAGATGGCCGAAATTCATAAAGTGGGGAGTGATAGTTCGATAAACCATATGGGACGAGATAAAGGTAAGGACTAAGAATGGCCGACTTCATAAAGTGGGGAGTGATAGTTCGATAAGAACCGTATGGGACAGAGATGAAAGTTAAGGACTAGAGATGGCCGACTTCATACAGTGGGGAGTGATAGTTCGATAGAACCATATGAAAGCAATAGATAAAAGTTAAGGACTAGAGATGGCCGAACTTCATAAAGTGGGGAGTGATAGTTCGATAAAACCATATGGGGCAAGATGTAAAGGTAAGGACTAGAGATGGCCGACTTCATAAGTGGGGAGTGATAGTTCGATAAGAACCGTATGGGACAGAATATGAAGGTAAGGACTAGAGATGGCCGAACTTCATAAGTGGGGAGTGATAGTTCGATAAGAACCATATGGGCAGAAGATGAAAGGTAAGGACTAAGATGGCCGAACTTCATAAAGTGGGGAGTGATAGTTCGATAAAGAACCATATGGGCAGAGATGAAAGGTAGGACTAGAGATGGCCGAACTTCATAAGGTGGGGAGTGATAGTTCGATAGAACCATATGGGACAGAGATAAAGTTAGGACTAAGATGGCCGAACTTCATAAAGTGGGGAGTGATAGTTCGATAAGAACCATATGGGACGGAGATGAAGTAGGACTAGAGATGGCCGAACTTCATAAGTGGGGGAGGGATAGTTCGATAAGACCATATGGGACGGAGATGAAGGTAAGGACTAGAGATGGCCGAACTTCATAAAGTGGGAGTGTAGTTGTTCGATAAGAACCATATGGGGACGAGATGAAAGGTAAGGACTAGAGATGGCCGAACTTCATAAAGTGGGGAGTGATAGTTCGATAAGAACGCATATGTGGACGGAGATGAAAGGTAAGGACTAAGAGTGGGCGAACTTCATCAAAGTGGGGAGTGATAGTTTCGTAAGAACCATATGGACGGAGATGAAGTAAGGACTAGAGATGGCCGAACTTCATAAAGGGGGAGTTGATAGTTCGCATAAGAAACCATATGGGACGGAGATTAAAGGGTAAGGACTAGAGATGGGCCGACTTCATAAGTGGGGAGGGATAGTTTCGATAAGAACCATATGGGACGGAGATGAAAGGTAAGGACTAGAAGATGGCCGAACTTCATAAAGTGGGAGTGATAGTTCGATAAAACCATATGGGACGGAGATGAAGGTAAGGACTGAAGATAGCCGAACTTCATAAAGTGGAGTGATAGTTCGATAAAACCATATGGGACGGAGATGAAAGGTAAGGACTGGATGGCCGAACTTCATAAAGTGGGGAGTGATGTTCGATAAGAACCATAGGGACAGAGATGAAAGGTAATGGACTAGAAGATGGCCGAACTTCATAAATGGGGAGTGATAGTTCGATAAGAACCATATGTGACAGAGATGAAAGGTAAGGACTAGAGATGCCGAACTTCCATAAAGTGGGAGTGATAGTTCGATAGAACATATGGGACAGAGATAAAGTTAAGGACTAGAGATCGCCGAACTTCATAAAGTGGGGGTGATAGTTCGTAAGAACCATATGGGACAGATGATGACCGGTAAGGACTCGAGATGGCCGAATTCATAAAGTGGGAGTGATAGTTTCGATAAGAACCCATAATCGGACAGAGATGAAAAGGTAAGGACTAGAGATTGCCGAACTTCATAAAGTGGGGAGTGATAGTTCGATAAGAACCGTAATGGGACAGAGATGAAGTTAGGGACTAGAGATGGCCGAACTTCATAAAGTGGGGGAGTGATAGTTCGATAAGAACCATATGGGGCAGAGATGAAAGGTAAGTGACTAGAGATGGCCAACTTCATAAAGTTGGGGAGTGATAGTTGATAAGCAACCATATGGGGACAGAGATGAAAGGTAAGGACTAGAGATGGCCGACTTCATAAAGTGGGGAGTGATAGTTGATAAGAACCTATGGGGCGAGAGAAAGGTAAGGACTAAGAGGGCCGAACTCATAAAGTGGGGAGATGTAGTTCGATAAGACCATATGGGGCAGAGAACGAAAGGTAAGGACTAGAGATGGCCGAACTTCATAAAGTGGGGAGTGATAGTTCGATAAGAACCATATTGGAAGATGAAGTAAGGACTAGAGATTGCCGAACTTCATAAAGTGGGGATGTGATAGTTCGATAAGACCATA
Organism: Hymenochirus boettgeri; assembly: GCA_019447015.1. Classification (NCBI taxonomy): domain Eukaryota; kingdom Metazoa; phylum Chordata; class Amphibia; order Anura; family Pipidae; genus Hymenochirus; species Hymenochirus boettgeri. The sequence goes on from JAACNH010000552.1 coordinate 36,619, forward strand.
TGGGACAGAGATGAACTGTAAGGACTAGAGATGGCCGACTTCATAAGTGGGGAGTGATAGTTCGATAAGAACCATATTGGACAGAGATGAAAGGTAAGGACTAGAGTGGCCGAACTTCATAAGTGGGGAGTGATAGTTCGATAGAACCCTAGTAGGGACAGAGATGAAAGTAAGGACTAGAGATGGCCGACTTAAAGTGGGGAGTGATATTCGATAAGACCGTATGGGACAGAGATGAAGGTAAGGACTAGAGATGGCCGAACTTCATAAAGTGGGGAGTGAAGTTTTCGATGAACCTAGGGGCAGAGATGAAAGGTAAGGACTAGAGATGGCCGAACCTTCATAAAGTGGGAGGATGTTCGAAGAACCATTGGGCAGAGATGAAAGTAAGGACTAGAGATGGCGCGAACTTCATAAAGTGGGGAGTGATAGTTCGATAAGAACCATATGGGACGGGATGAAAGGTAAGGACTAGAGATGGCCGAACTTCATAAAGTGGGGAGTGATAGTTTCGATAAAGAACCATATGGGACGAGAGATGAAAGGTAAGGACTAGAGATGGCCGAACTTCATAAAGTGGGGAGTGATAGTTCGATAGAACCATATGGACAGAGATGAAAGGTAAGGAACTAGAGATGGCCGAACTTCATAAAGTGGGAGTGTAGTTCGTAAGAACCCTATGGACGGAGATGAAGTTAAACGACTAGAGAGCGCCTTCATAAAGTGGGATGATAGTTCGATAGAACCATATGGATCAGAGATGAAGGTAAGGACTAGAGATGGGCCGACTTCATAAAGTGGGGAGTGATAGTTCGATAAGAACCATATGGGACAGAGAGAAAGGTAAGGACTAGAGATGGCCGACTTCATAAAGTGGGGAGTGATAGTTCGATAAGACATATGTGCGAGATGAATGTAGACTAGAGATAGCGAACTTCATAAGTGGGGAGTGATAGTTGGATATTACAGCTAACTACAATGGTAACTTACTGTCAATGGCTGTGGCCCTGGGAAATGGTCCTGGGGAACATGTCCACTGTCACCAAAACTTGTTAAACACAACGGCAGTTGTCGGGTTTTATGCAAGATACAGTCAAGGGTAACGCCAATTCGAGGGTTACCGAAAACAGAACCAAAATTTCTAAGGTTTACCCACATCGACGATACTTCTAGGTTAGTGACAATATTCTAGGGTTAGCGAACAATCTTTCTATGGTTAGTGAACAATACTTTCTAGGGTTAGTGAATGCATACTTTCTAGGGTTAGTGAACATACTTTCTAGGTTAGTGAACAATACTTTCTAGGGTTAGCAAACATACTTTCTAGGGTTAGCGAACGATAGTATGGTTAGTGCAACAATATTTTGTAGGGTTAGTGAACATCCTTTCTAGGGTTATTGAAATACTTCTAGGGTTAGTGAACAATACTTTCTAGGTAGTGAACGATAATTTCTAGGGTTAGTGAACAATCTTCTAAGGACTTTCTAGGGATTTATGACCATACTTTCTCAGGTTAGTGAACAATAATTCTGGGGTTAGTGAACAATACTTTCAGGGTAGTGACACTACTTCTAGGGTTGCGACAATACTTTCTAGGGTTAGTGAACAATACTTTCTGGGGTTAGTGACAATACTTTCTGGGATTGTGAACTACTGTTCTAGGGTTAGTGAACAATACTTTCTAGGGTTAGCGAACGAACGTACTTCTAGGGTTTAGCGAACGATACTTTCAAGGTTAGTGAACGATTAACTTTCTAGGGTTAGTGAACAATACTTTCTAGGGTTAGCAACAATACTTTCTAGGGTTAGTAACGATACTTTCTAGGTTAGTGACTTACTTCCTAGGGTTAGTGAACAATACTTTCTAGGGTTGTGAACAATATTTCTAGGTTAGTGAACATCTTCTAGGGTTACCAAACAATACTTTCTAGGGTTGCCGAACGATACAGTATTGGGTTGTGAACAATACTTTCTAGGGTTAGTGAACGATACTTTCTATGTTAGTGACAATACTTTCTAGGGTTAGTGAACATACTTCTAGGGTTAGTGAACAATACGTTCTAGGGTTAGCAAACAATACTTTCTAGGGTTAGCGACTATACAGTATTGAGTTTTAGTAACAATACTTTCTAGGGGTTAGTGAAACGATAACTTGCTAGGGTCGTGGACTATACTTTCTAGGGTAGTGAACGATACTTTCTAGGGTTATGAACATACTTTAGGGTTAGTGAACAATACTTTCTAGTGGTTAGCGAACGATACAGTATTGGGTTAGTGAACAATACTTTCTAGGTTGTGAACGATACTTTCTAGGTTTAGTGCACAATACTTCTAGGGTTAGCAAACAATAACTTTCTAGGGTTTAGCGAACGATACAGTATTGAGTTTAGTGAAGATACACTTCTAGGGTTAGTGACTACAATACTTTCTGGGTTAGTGAACATACGTTCTAGGGTTAGCGAACAATACTTTCTCGGGTTTAGTGAACAATACCGTTTGAGGGTTAGTGACAATACTTCTGGGGTTAGTGAACAATACTTTTCTAGGTTAGTGAACATAATTTCTAGGGTTAGTGACAATACTTTCCATGGTTTGCGAACAATACTTTCTGAGGTTACGAACAATACTTTCTAGGTTTAGCGCACAATACTTTCTAGGGTTAGTGAACGATACTTTCTAGGGTTAGCAACAATACTGTTCTGGGTTAGTGAACAATACTTTCTAGGGTTAGTGAACAATACTTTCTAGGGTTAGTGAACAATACTTTGTCTAGGTCGTGTTTCTAGTGAACGATCCTTTCTAGGGGGCGAATGAATACTTTCTAGGGTGTGAACAATACTTTCTATCTAGGGTAGTGAACAATTTTTCGGTTAGTAACATACTTTCTAGGTGTGATGAACTTTCTAGGGTTAGGAACATACTTTCTAGGTTAGTGAACAATACTTTCTAGGGTTATGAACGAATACTTTCTAGGGTTACGAACGTACTTTCTAGGGTTTAGCACAACACTTTCTAGGGTTAGCGAACGATCTTTCTTAGGTGTTAAGCGAACAATACTTTCTAGGTTAGTGAACAATACTTTCTAGGGTTAGCGAACGATACTTTCTAGGGTGAGTGAACGATACTTTCTAGGTTAGCACACATACTTTCTAGGGTTAGCGAACGATACAGTAATTGGGTAAGTGCAACATACTTTCTAGGGTTAGTGAACGATACTTTCTAGGGTTAGTGAACAATACTTTCTAGGGTTAGCGAACGATACAGTATAGGGTTAGCGAACAATACTTTCTAGGGTTAGTGAACAATACTTTCTAGGGTTAGTGAACGATACTTTTCTAGGGTTAGTGAACGATACTTTCTAGGGTTAGCGAATGATACTTTCTAGGGTTAGTGAACAATACTTTCTAGGGTTAGCGAACGATACAGTATAGGGTTAGCGAACAATACTTTCTTGGGTTAGTGAACGATACTTTCTAGGGTTAGCGAACAATACTTTCTGGGGTTAGTGAACAATACTTTCTAGGGTTAGTGAACAATACGTTCTAGGGTTATTGAACAATACGTTCTAGGGTTAGCAAACAATACTTTCTAGGGTTAGTGAACAATACTTTCTGGGGTTAGTGAACAATAATTTCTAGGGTAGTGAACAATACTTTCCAGGTTAGCGAACAATACTTTTCTAAGGGTTGCGAACAATCTTCTAGGGTTAGCGAACGATACAGTAATTGGGTTATGAACATAATTTCTATGGGTTAGTGAACAATACTTTCTAGGGTTAGTGAACAATCTTTCTATGGTTAGTGGAACAATCGTCTAGGTTAGCGAACATAACTTCTCGGGTTAGTGAACATACTTTCTGGGTTAGTGAACAATACTTTCTGGGTTAGTGAACATAATTTCTAGGGTTATGAACAATACTTTCCAGGTTAGCGAACAATACTTTCTGAGGTTACGAACAATACTTTCTAGGGTTAGCGACAACTAGTATAAGGGTTGCGAACAATACTTTTCTTGGGTTAGTGTAACGATACTTTTCTAGGTTAGCGAACATACTTTCTGGGTTGGAACAATACTTTCTAGGTAGTGAACAATGTACGTTCTAGGGTTTAGCGAACAATCTTTCTAGGGTTAGTGAACACAATACTTTCCTAGGTTTAGTGAACAATACTTTCTAGGGTTAGTGACGATACTTCTAGGGTTAGCGATTGATTACTTTCTAGGGTTAGTGACACAATACTTTCTAGGGTTAGTGAACAATATTTTTCTAGGGTTATTAAACAACAACTTTTCTAGGGTTAGTGAACGATACTTTTCTAGGTTAGTGAACAATACTTTCTAGGGTTTAGTGAACAATACTTTCTAGGTTAAGCGAACAATACTTTCTAGGGTTAGTGCACAATACTTTCTAGGTTAGCAACGATACTTTTAGGGTTGTGAACGATACTTTCTAGGGTTAGCGACACGCTACTTTCAAGGGTTAGTGAACATACTTTCTAGGGTTAGTGACAATACCCTTTCTAGGGTTAGTGAACACATACTTTCTAGGGTTAGCATACAATACTTTCTAGGTTAGCGAACGATACACGTATTGGGTTAGTGGAACGATACTTTCTAGGGTTAGTGAGACTTTAGTAGTAAACACTTTCTAGGGTTAGTGAACAATACTTTCTAGGGTTAGTGACATACTTTGGGTGACTTCAAGGTGTTAGCGAACTCTTATAGGCTTAGTAGAACTACTTTCTGGGGTTGTGAACAATACTTTCCAGGGTTAGTGACAATAATTTCTAGGTTTGTGAACAATACTTTCTAGGTTACCGAACAATACTTCTAGGGTTATGCCGAACGATCAGTATAGGGTTTTAGTGAACAATACTTTCTAGGGTCCGCAAGCTTTAGGGAGCGACAATACTGTTCCTAAGGGTAGTATCGAATACTTAGTGTACTAACCATATTTCTAAGGGTTAGTGAACAATACTTTCTATGGTTAGCGAACAATACTTTCTTAGGTAAGTTGCATGATACTTCTAGGGTTAGTGAACATACTTTCTGGGTTAGTGAACATATACTTTCTAGGCTTGTAAGGTTCTCATTCATCCAGGTCATGGTATAATCTGGTTGTATTTCATTAGATCACACTGGACTGATGGCAAACAGCAACTGCATCAACGTATGGCCGGCAGCACGATCATAGCCAATTCCTCGGGTCCGGACTCAGCCGTGTCTCATTGCATCTAGGATAAAGGACATACCTTTGAAGGATTGTAATGTTAACATATTGGCAAAGGAACGTGACTGTTTCAGAAGTGTTTTAGGAGCCATTTATGGGAAAATACAAAGAAACCAAGCCTACACTAGAGGTGGGGTTTTTGTTCGACCAACTGTCTGCCAATGTACACATGCTGTTTTAACACCTTACTCTCCGGCTTCCCTATCCACCTCTTTAGCCACTATCTAATCACAACAGATCCAACCCTTAACACCTGCCTGGTGATAATGCTAATTGGGATTTCCAGGTAACATCATTGCCACAATTCTTGGTACAAGTCATTCTGACTTGGAGAGATCACAGTCGAATACAGCGTACAACTCTTCACGAACTAAACTGCAAGCCAGTTCATCTTAATTGAATACACACGATAATATTTCAGAGTTAGCAAACAACAACTAGTTTTTTAAACCGAACTAGTTTAAATATTTTGAGTTTGTCCGAACTCACAAAGTCCATCACTAGCAAGGATTATTTTAAACACACAGTGGGACCAGATGGGATGGACAGTCCCATATAAATCTACACTCCGTGCAGGCACAAACCAGACACTTCTTAAACACTGGGGTGTGTGAGGGGCCCCCATAAGGACATTTCGGGGCCCTGACACATTGCCAGGTTGCCCATGTCCCACAACCTGGACCGGCACATAAAGGCCTGGACCCCCCCTTTTGTCTGTAGAACAGTTACATGTAACATAGTATTGGAGGTTGTAAATAAAAGACAACAATCATCTAGTCCAACCTTATACCCCTACCCATAATGTCTGTATACAGTTCATAGTAACCTAGTACTTGGAGGTTGTATAAGAACTACGGAGCCATCTAGTCCAACCTTTATAACCCTACCCATAATTCTGTATACGCTTACTAGTAACATAGTATTGGAAGGTTGTATAAAGACATCTTCCACTACCAACCTTTATACCTACCCATAATGTCTGTATAATACAGTTACATGGTAACATAGTCTTGAGGTTACTAAAGGACGACATACATCCACCTAGTCCAACCTTTATACCTACCCATATTGTCTGTATAAACAGTTACATAAGTAACTGTAATTGGAGGTTATATAAAGACAGACCGTGCCACCTAATGCCAACCTTTATACCCTAAACCCCATAATCGTCCTGTATAACAGTACTTCTAGTACCATAGTATTGGAGGTTGTATAAAAGACATACGTCCATCTAAGTCCAACCTTTTATAACCCACCCATAATGTCTGTATAACAGTTACAATAGTAACATAGTATTGGAGGTTATATAAAGACATAATGTCCACCCTATTCCAACCTTATCCCCTACCCAGAATGTCTGTCATAACAGTTTCAATACGTAACCCTAGTTTGGAGTGTTGATAACGACACTACAGTCCATCTGATAGTCCAACCTTTCTACCTACCCATATTCTGGTAGTAACAGTTACATAGTAAACTAGTATTGGAGTTTATATAAACATACGTCCACCTAGTCCATAACCTTATACCCTACCCATAATGTCTGTATAACAGTTACCATATACATAGTATTGGAGGTTGTATAAGACAACGTCCATCTAGTGCAACCTTTATACCCTACCCATAGTTGTCTGCGTATAACATTACATAGTAACATGTATTGGAGGTTTTATAAGACCTACGTCCATCTATCCAACCCTTTATACCTTACCCATATGTCTGTATAACGGTTTATAGTAACATAGTACTTGGAGGTTTTGTATAAAGACATACGTCCTCTAGTCCCAACCTTTTACCCAACCATAATGTCCCTGTCTACAGTTACATAGTACCATAGTATTGGGGTTCATATAAAAGACATACGTCATCTAGTAATCCGACCTTTATACCCCCATAATGTCTGTTACCGTTACCCAAGTACTAGAATTGGAGGTTGTATTTAGATTATACGTCCATCTAGTCCAAACCTTTATACCCTACCCATAATGCTAATAACATGTTACATAGTAACATAGTAATTGGAGGTTGTATACAAGACATCGTCCGTCTAGTTCCAGACCATTTTATACCCTACCCATAATGTTCTGTATAACAGTTCCATAGTAAACATAGTTGTGGAGGTTGTAATAAAGACATACTTCCATCTTGGTCCGACCTTTATTCACTACCCATAATGTCTGTAATTACATTACATCGTAACATAGTATTGGAAGTTGTATACAAGACATCCGTCACTAGTCCAACCTTTATGACCTAACCAATAATGTCTGTTAATAACAGTTACATACGACATAATATTGAGGTTGTAATAAAGACATACATCCCTCTAGTCCGACCTTTATTACCCTACCCATATTCTGTATACAGTACATAGTAACATAGTATTGGAAGGTTATATAAAGACATACGTCCATCTAGTCCAACCTTTTAGCCCTACCCCTAGTGTCCTTGTATACAGTTACAATATAACATAGTATTGGAGGATGTATAAAGACATACGTCCGTCTAGTGCAACTTTATACCCTCCCATAATGTCGTATAACAGTTACATAGAACATTATTGGAGGTGTTAAAGACTACGTCCATCTGAGTCAACCTTTATACCCCGATACCCATAATGTCTGTACTAACATTACATAGTAACATATTATTGGAGGTTGTATAAAGACTACTCCTCAGTGCCAACCTTTACATCCTAACCCCAGATGTCTGTATAACAGTTCAATATAACATATAATTGGTAGGTTATATACAAGACATATTCCTACTATCCACCTTATACCCCTGACCCATAATGTCTGTATAACAGTAACATATAATAGTATTGGAGGTTATATAAGACATATGTTCCATCTATCCAACCTTTATAGCCCTACCCATATGGTCTGTAATATACAGTTACATAGTACACATAGTATTGGGGTTGTCTAAAACAATATGTCCATCTAGTCCAACCTTTATACCCTACCCATAATGTCTTTATAACAGTTACATAGTAACATAGTATTGGAGGTTGTATAAAGACATACGTCCGTCTAGTCCAACCTTTATACCCTACCCATAATGTCTGTATAACAGTTACATAGTAACATAGTATTGGAGGTTGGAGGTTGTATAAAGACATACGTCCATCTAGTCCAACCTTTATACCCTACCCATAATGTCTGTATAACAGTAACACAGTAACATAGTATTGGAGGTTGTATAAAGACACACATCCATCTAGTCCAACCTTTCAAACAAACTATTTTAACCCGAACTAGTTTAAATAGTTTGAGTTTGCGCGAACTCACAAAGTCCCATCACTAGCAGGATTATTTTAAACTACACAGTGGTACCCGATGGGATGGCATTTCATTAAATCTACCACTACCGGCAGGCACAAAACCAGGACATTCTAACACGGGGTGTGTGAGGGCCCCATAAGGACATCGGGCCCTGACAATGCCAGGTTGCCTGCGCCAAACGCTGGGACCTGCACAGAAGGCCTGGCCCCCTTTTTGCTCTTGCCCAATAGCAACTGCTAGGGTGATTCTTATGGCACTGACCCTGTCTGTATAACAGTACATAGTAACATAGTATTGGAGGTTGTATAAAAGACATTACTTCATCTATCCACCTTTATACCCTACCCATAATGTCTGTATAACAGTTACATAGTAACATAGTATTGGAGGTTGTATTAAAGACTAACGTCCCTCTAGTCAACCTTTATACTCTACCCATAAATGTCTGTATAAATTACTAGTAACATAGTATGTAGTTGTAGAAAGACATATGTCCATCTAGTCCCAACCATTATACCCCACCCTAAGGTCTGTCTAACAGTTCATAGTAACATAGTATTGAGTGTTGTATAAAGACATACGTCAATCTAGTCCAACCTTTATATTCTAACCCATAATGTCTGTATAACATTACATAGTAACATAGTATTGGAGGTTGTAATAAAGACATCCGTCCATCCAGTCCAACCTTTATCCCACCCAAAGTTGTATAAACATTTCACGTAACATAGTAGTGGAGGTTGTTAAAGACATACGTCCCATCTAGTCCAACCTTTAGACCCACCCAATAATTTCTGTATAACAGTTACATAGTAACATAGTATATGAGGTTGTATAGAAGACATCCGTTCCATCTAGTCCAACCTTTATACCCTACCCATAATGTCGTATAACAGTTACATAGTAACATAGTAATTTGAGGTTGTATAAAGACTACGGCCCATCTAAGTCCCAACCTTTATACCCTACCATAATTCTGTATAACAGTTCCATAGTAACATAGTATTGGAGGTTGTATAACAGACATACTTCCCTCTAGTCCAACCTTATACCCGACCCATAATGTCTGTATAACAGTTACATATTCACAATAGTATGGCGGTGGTATAAAGACATACGCCATCTAGTCCAACCTTTATACCCTACCCAAATGTCTGTATAACAGTTTACATATAACTTAGTATTGGAGGTTGTAATAAAGACCATAACATCCATCTAGTCCAACCTTTTCCGCCACCCATAATGTCTTATAAACGTTCCATAGTAACATAGTAGTTGAGGTTGTTAAAGACATACGGCTCATCTAGTCCAACCTTTATACCCTACCCATAATGTCCCTGTAATACCAGTTACATAGTAACAGAGTATTGGAGGTTGTATAAAGACATACGTCCATCTAGTCCAACTTTATACCTTACCCATAATGGTCTTATAAGCAGTTACATGGTAACATAGTATCGGAGGTTATATAAAGACATACATCCACCTAGTCCAACCTTTATACCCTACCGCTAATGTCTGTCTAACAGTACATAGTAACATAGTATTGGAGGTTATATAAAGCATAACGTCACCTAGTCCAACCTTTATACCCTACCCATACTGTCTGTATCACAGTTACATAGTAACATAGTATTGGAGGTTGTTAAACATACTCCATCTAGCCCACCTTTATACCTACCCATAATGTCTGTATAACAGTTTACATAGTACATAGTATTGGAGGTTATAGTAAAGACCTACGTCCACCTAGTCCACCTTTATACCCTACCCCTAATGTCTGTATAACAGTTACATTAACTCGTATGGAGTTGTAAAAGACATACTTCCGTCTAGTCCAACCTTTATACCCACCCATAATGTCTGTATAACATTTACCAGTACATAGTAATTGGAGGTTTCTAAAGGACATACGTCCTCTAGTCCAACTTTATACCCTACCCATAATCTGTATAAACAGTTTACATAGTAACATAGTATTGGGGGTTGTTATAATACATACTTCCATCTAGTCCGACCTTTATACCCGACCCAATACTGTCTGTATACAGTGTACATGTAACATAGTATTTGGAGGTTTGTATAAAGACATACGTCCATCTATCCGACCTTTATACCCTACCCATAATTCTGTATAACCGTTACAGTAACATAGTAGGAGTTTGTATAAATACATACGTCCATCTAGTCGCCTTTAGACCCTACCCATAATGTCTGTATACAGCTTACATAGTTAAACATAGTATTGGAGGTTGTAATAAGAATACGTCCATCTAGTCCGACCTTTATACCCTACCATAATGTCTGTATAACAGTTTAATATACATAGTATTGGAGGTTGTTAAAGACATCGTCCATCTAGTCCAACCTTTATAACCTCCCATAATGTCTGTATACATGACATAGTAACATTATTGGGTTGTATCAAGACTACGTCCCTCTAGTCCGACCTTTTATACCTCTACCCATCAATTTCTGTATAACAGTTACATAGTAACATAGTATTGAGGGTTGTATAAAGACATACGTCCATCTAGTCAGACCTTTATACCCTACCCATAATGTCTGTATAACAGTTACATATAACCATAGTATTGGGAGGGGGGGGGGGAGGAAAAAAAAAAGGTTTTTTTTTTTTGTATAAGCATACGTCCATCTAAGTCCAACCTTTATACCCTACCCATAATGTCTGTATACAGTTACATAGTACATAGTATTGGAGGTTGGTATAAGACATACATCCATCTAGTCCAACCTCTATACCCTACCCTAATGTCTGTATCCAGTTACATAGTAACATAGTAATGGCGGTTTTATAAAGAACATTACAATCCATCTAGTCCACCTTATACCCTACCCATAATGTCTGTATAACAGTTACATAGTAACATTTATTGGAGGTTTGTGAAAGGCCTACGTCCATTCTAGGTCCCATCTTTTATACCCTCCCCTAATGTCCTGTATAAAGTACCATAGTCACATAGTATTGGTAGGTTGTATAATACATACGTCCTCTATCCAACCTTTATACCCTACCCATAATGTCTGTATAACAATTACATAGTAAACATGTATTGGAGGTTGTATAAAGACAATACGTCCATCTAGTCCAACCTTTAATAACCGCTACCCATAATGTCTGTATAACGTTACATAGTAACATAGTATTGGAGGTGTTATAAAGACATACGTCATCTAGTCCAACCGTATACCCTACCATAATTCTGTAGAACAGTTACATAGGGAACCTAGTATTGGCGGTTGTATAAAGACACACGTCCATCCAGTCCAACCTTTATACCCTACCATCATCTGTATAACAGTTTACATAATAACATAGTTATTGGAGGTTGTATAAAACATACGTCCAGCTAGTCCAACCTTTAATACCCTACCCATAATGTCTGTATAACAGTTACATATCCACATAGTATAGAGGTTGTATAAAAGACTCCGTCCATCTAGTCAACCTTTATAAACCCTACCCATAATGTCGTATAACAGTTTACATAGTAACCTAGTATTGGAGGGTGTATAAAGAACAATACTCCATCTAGTCAACCTTTATACTACCCATAATGTCTAATATAACAGTTACATAGTAACATAGTATAGGAGGTTGTAGAAAGACATACGTCCATCAGTCAACCTTTATACGCCTACCATAATGTTCTGTATAACATTTACATCGTACCATCGTAATTGGAGGTTGTATAAATACATACGTCTCTAGTCCAACCTTTATACCCTACCCATATGTCTGTATAACAGTAATAGTAAACCTAGTATTGGAGGTTGTATAAAGACATCGTCCCTCTAGTCCAACCGTTATACCCTACCCATAATGTCTGTAATAACAGTTTTCATAGTAACATAGTAATTGGAGGTTGTATAAAACATACTTCTATTTAGTCTAACCTTTATACCCTACCATAAGGTCTGTATACCAGTTACATAGTAAACTAGGTTTGGAAATATTGGTTTGGTTCACACACTGAGGTTGGT
>JAACNH010000552.1:61543-77254 GCA_019447015.1 Hymenochirus boettgeri
AAGTGACAGTTATAGTACAGTACAGATAGTCCAGATAGTACAAAGTTTTACATGTAAGTATAGTATACGTATAGAACGACAATTGGACAGTACAGTAGTAGTACAGTATAGTAATACAGTATAGTACTCAGTATAGTCGTATAGTATAGGACCAGTATAGTATAGTACAGTACAAGTATCAGACAGTATAGTATACAGTATAGTTATAGTACAGGTTACAATAGTACAGGTACAGTATAGTACAGTACAGTATAGTACAGTATAGAAGTACAGTATACTATCGTATAGTACAGACAGTATAGTATATATAGTTACAGTATGTATAGTCGTATAGTATAGTACAGTTATGTCAGCATAGTATAGGACAGTATATGAGTACAGTACAGTATAGTAAGTAGTATTAGTACAGTATAGTATATAGTATAGTACAGATACAGTATAGTAAGTAGTACAGTATAGTACAGTTACAGTACAGTAAGTATAGTACAGTATAGTACAGTACAGAGACAGTTAGTACAGTATAGTACAGTACAGTAGACGTAGTATAGACAGTACAGTATAGTATAGTACAGTCAGTAGTATAGTACAGTATGAGATAGTACAGTATAGTATAGTATAGTATAGTATAGTACAGTTTATAGTATAGTATAGTACAGTATAGTATAGTACAGTATAGTTATAGTATAGTATAGTATAGTATAGTACAGTATAGTATAGAGTATAGTATAGTGTCAGTATAGTATAGTATAGTACTACAGTATAGATAGATTTACAGTTACAGTATAGTATAGTATAGTACAGATATAGTACTAGTTTATAGTATAGTACAGTAGTCAGGAAGTTACAGTACAGTATAGTATAGTGATAGTACAGATAGTATAGTATAGTACGTAGTATAGTATAGTACAGTATAGTATAGTACAGTTACATATGGATAGTATTAGTACAGTATAGTACAGTAATAGCGCGAGATAGGTACAGTATAGTATAGTATAGTACAGTATAGTACAGTACAGTATAGTACAGTATAGTATAGTCAGTATAGTAACAGTATAGTATAGTACAGTAATGTATAGTACAGTACAGTATAGTACAGTATAGTACTAGTAATACAGTATACGTATAGTACAGTATAGTATAGTACAGGTATAGTACAGTACAGTATAGTACAGTATAGTATAGTACAGTATAGTATAGTATAGTAAATTTAGGTATAGTACAGTATAGTACCGTACGTATAGTACAGTATATATCAGTACAGTACAGTTAGTACAGTAAGTATAGTACAAGTATAGTATAGTAAGTATAGTACAGTATAGTACAGTGACAGTATAGTACAGTAAGTATAGTACAGTATATATAGTACAATATGTAGAGTTTACAGTATAGTATAGACAGTATAGTACAGTACAGTATATACAGTATATATAGTACAGTATAGGTACAGTTAGTAGTACGTATAGTATAGTAAGTAATAGTATAGTCAGTTAAGTACAGTATAGTAGTACAGTTACAGAGTATAGTACAGTATAGTTATAGAGAGTGTATAGGTGTCTTATAGTTAATTCTTTCATATATAGTAAAATAGTTCAATACAAGATTCAGTATTACTAGCAGTATAGTATAGTATAGAATAGTTACATATGTACGTTTATAGTATAGTACAGTACAGTATGTACAGTACAGTATAGTATCAGTATATTAGTAATACGTATAGTACAGTATAGTATACAGTACAGTATAGTAGTTATAGTGTACATAGTACAGTACAGTACAGTACAGTAACAGTACAGTGACAGTACAGTACAGTACAGTATAGTATAGTACAGATATAGTACAGTACAGTATAGTACAGTAGTATTAGTAGTATAGTAAGTACAGTATAGTACTAGTACAGTATAGTACAGTATAGTATAGTACTGTATAGTATAGTATAGTACAGTTCTATAGTATAGTTACTGTACTAGTATAGTATAGTACAGTATAGTACTAGAGAGAGTATAGTATAGTACAGTATAGTACAGTACTAGTATAGTACAGTACAGTATAGTACAGTATAGTACAGATATAGTACAGTATAGTTATAGTACAGTATGTACAGTATAGTACAGAAGTATAGTACAGTTTTTATACTATAGTACAGTATTATATATATATAGTACAGGGATAGTACAATACAGTATAGTACAGTATAGTATAGTAAATTAGTATAGTACAGGATAGTACAGTACAGTATAGTACAGTAGACGTATAGTACAGTACAGTATAGTATAGTACAGTATAGTTACAGTATAGTAAGACAGTACGTACAGTATAGTTACGTACAGTATATAGTACAGTAAGTATAGATGACATATATATAGTACAGTATAGTATAGTATACAGTATAGTATAGAGTACAGTATAGTACGTAAGTATAGTACAGACTATCGTACAGTATAGATAGTACAGTTATAGTATTAGTAAGTAATAAGTATAGTACCAGTATAGTACAGTTACAGTAAGTATAGTACAGTACAGTACAGTAGTAGAAGTACAGTACAGTACAGTATAGTACAGTACCAGTATAGTACAGTATAGTGTATAATAGTATACAGTATAGTATAGTACAGTATAGTACAGTATAGTATAGTACAGTATAGTATAGTAGTTAGTACAGTATAGTACAGTACTAGTACGTAGTACAGTGATTAGGTTGTATGAGTATAGTTAGATAGGAAGTATAGTACAGTAATAGTACAGTATACAGTATAGTACAGTACAGAAGTATAGTACTATAGTACAGTATAGTATAGTATATACAGTATAGTATAGTACAGTATAAGTATAGTACAGTATAGTATAGATTAAGTCATAAGTATACGTCTTAGAGTAGTACAGTGACTTAGATAGCAGTTACATATATAGTATAGTACAGGATAAGTACAGTATATACAGTATAATCAGTTCGAAGATAATATTATACTATAGTACAGTTATAGTATAGTACAGTATAGTACAAGTACAGTATAGTACAGTATTAGTATAGTACAGTACAGTATAGTATAGTACAGTATAGTACAGTACAGTACTGATCAGTACAGTATACATGATAGTACAGTATACTATAGTACAGTCAGTATAGTACAAAGTATAGTAGTAGGGTACAGATAGTACAGATATAGTACAATGTACGTATAGTACAGTATAGTATAGTAAGTAGTAATAATAGCTATATTGTACAGTATAGTGATAGTAAGTTACAGTAGTATACAGTTACAGTATAGTACAGTAGTACTAGTATAGTACAGTATAGTTATAGTCAGTATACAGTATAGTACAGTACAAGTATAGTACGTATAGTACAGTACAGTATAGTATAGGTTACAGTAAACAGTATAGTACATTATAGTACAGTATAGTATAGACAGTTATAGTACAGTATAGTCATAGTATAGTTAGTACAGTATAGATAGTATAGACAGTCTAGTATGTACAGTATAGTATAGTAAGATAGTATGACTATACTGTACTATACGTAATATACGATACTGTATATCTATACTAGTACTGTACTATACTATACTGTACTGTATAACTTACGTACTATACTGTAGTACAGTACAGTAAGTATGATAGTAAGTCAGTATAGTACAGTACAGTTAGTATAGTACAGTATAGTACAGTATAGTACAATACAAGATATAGTACAGTACAGTACAGTATAGTACAGTACAGTATGTTAGTACAGTATAGTCAGTAAGTATACAGTATATAGTACAGTATAGTACAGTACAGTAAGTACAGTATAGTAACAGTATAGTACAGTATAACAGTTATAGTACAGTATAGTACAGTACAGTATAGTACCGATAGCAGTATAGTACAGTACAGTATAGTACAGTACAGTATAGTGTATAGTACAGTATAGTATAGACAGTATAGTATAGTACGTTATAGTACTAGTATAGTACAGTTATAGTAAGTACATAATACAGTACAGTACAGTATAGTACAGTAGCGTTAAGTGAGTGGGGGTCCTATAGTTCTAGGTTAATTCTTTCAAATATTTAGATGTAAATAAGGTTCAGTGACGAAAGATTACAGTATTTACTAGAAGCGAGTTAATTGCACGATAAGGTTCCAGTGACCCTAGATTTAGCAGTATGGTAGCGACATCTGTGAGTTGTCAGGTGATTTTTAAGAGTAACGTCATTGTACAAGTGACCAATAGAATAATAAGTATGACAAGTCCAGCGAAAAAGCCAAGTTGGAACTGATGGATCAGGGACACAGCGGTTTAAACTCTCAGTGATCTGGAGCTAAATTCTAACCATTGATTGGGTAAATGTAATCCAGACTAATGATGTAACTATTGATAATGACCATATGTATAATATCACATGGTATAAATAATCTTAGACAAGTTCGCAGTCTCAACACTCCAATGTCTTGTGTTTTGTTCTCTCACAGCTGTGATATACGTGATGTTTGACCTAGTGACTGACCATCTATTTCAATGTAGATTATTTCACCTTGACTTTTTTGGCACCCCAGATGGGACCTGAACAATTATCTGGACCAGCTCCTCGGCTACTGCAATGGAGCAACTGGAGACACCCCAAGCCAGCTGATGGGGAGCCTCTTCAGTTTGCTTACCAAGGGGGTTTCACGCTTGCTGGATTGCATTGTGGCACTTCTGGTCTAGGTGAGCCATAAGCTTTAGCTATGGAGCTCAGTTGCTGGGCTTTGTATGTTTGTGTCTATCGATCGCACTGGTTTGTCTAATTATCGTTTTATTATTTGAAACGAACTAATCTTTAGCTATGGTGGAAAGTGTTTCAAGTGAAGAAAAAACTATTCATTGTGTGTAAAGGGAAACTCTCACTTATGTTTCAGGTGATTCGCTTTCTATGGGGATTTTCCTTGGCAGATAATTAAGTGTAAGAACTATTGGGTGTTGAGAGTTATAACTGTATGATATATCTATGTGCTATTACGATATGAATATGTTCTAGTATGAATAATATGTGTCTATTACGATATGAATATTTCTCTGTATGATATATCTATTGCTATTACTATGAATATGTTCTAGTGATATATCTATGGCTATTACGATATGAATATGTTCTATGTATGATATATCTATGTGCTATTACGATATGAATATGTTCTATGTATGATATATCTATGTGCTATTACTGATATGAATATGTTCTATGTATGATATATCTATTTGCTATTGATATGAATATTGTTCTATGTATGATATATCTATGATGTGCTATTATGATATTGAATATGTTCTATGTATGATAATATCCATGTGCTATTATGAATGAATATGTTTATGTATGATATATCTATGTGCTAATTATGTTATTATGAATATGTTCTATGTTCTGATATCTGTGCTATTATGATATGAATAGTTCGTATGATATATATCTATGTGCTTATTCTGATAGAATATGTTCTATGTATGATATATCTATGTTCTATTACGATATGAATATGTTCTATGTATGATATATCTATGTGCTGTTACGATATGAATGTTTATGTATGATAATCTATGTGCTATTACGATATGAATAGTTCTATGTTATGTATGATATACTATGTGCTGTACGATATGAATATGATGTTGCATGTTATGAATATCTATTGCTATTACGATATTGAATATGTCTATATGTAAATATCTATGTGCTGTTACGATATGAATATGTTCATGTATGTATATATCTATGTGCTATTACGATTGAATATGTTTTATGTATGATATATCTATGTGCTTGTTACGATATGAATATGTTCTATGTATGATATATCTATGTGGTTACGATATGAATATGTTCTATGTATTATGATTATCTATGTGCTATTACGATATGAATATGTTCTATGTAGATAATCTATGTGCTTTACGATATAGAATTGTTCTATGTATGATATATATGCTATGTGCTATTACGATATGAAGATGTTCATGTATGAAATATCTAGTGCTGTATATATGAATATGTTCTATGTATGATATATCTATGTGCTATTCGATATGAATTGTTCTATGTATGATATATCTATGTGCTACGATATGAATAGTTTTCATGATTGATATATCTAGTGCTATACGATATGAATATGTTCTATGTATGATATATCTAGTGCTATTACGATTATGAATATGTGTCTATGATGATATTCTAGTGCTATTACGATATGAATATGTTCATGTATGATTATCTAGTGCTATTACGATATGAATATTTCTATGTATGATATATTATGGTGCTAGTACGATATGAATATGTTATATGTTATGATTATATCTATGATGTATTACGATATGAATATGTTCTAGTATGATATATCTATGTGCATTACGATATGAATATGTTTATGTATGATATACTATGTGATATTACGTATGAATATGTTTCTAGTATGATATATCATGTGCCTTTACGATGAATATGTTCTATGTATGAATATATCTATGTGCTATTACGATATGAATATGTTCTATGTATGATATATCTATGTGCTGTTACGATATGAATATGTCTATGTATGATATATCTATGTGCTTTACGATATGAATATGTTCTATGTATGATATATCTATGTGATGATTACGATATGAATATGTTCTATGGATGATAATTATGTGCTGTATGGATGTATGAATATGTTTATGTATGATATATCTATGTGCTGTTACGATATGAGTGTTCTAGTATGATATATTATGTGTAGACGATATGATATGTTCTATGTATGATATATCTATGTGTCTGTACGATATAAGATGTTCTAGTATGAATATCTATGTGCTTATATGATATGAATAGGTTCTATGTATGATATATCTATTGTGCTATTACGATATGAATATGTTCGATGTATGATATCTATTGTGCTTTATGATATGATATTTCTAGTATGATATATCTATGTTTATCGATGATGAATATGTTCTATGTATGATGATATATCTATGTGCTATTACGATATGAATATTTTTGTATGATATATCTATGTGGTTACGATATGAATAGTTCTATGTATGATATATCTATGTGCTTATTACGATATGGAATATGTTCTATGTATGGATATCATTGTGCCGTTACGATAGATATGTTTCTATATGATATATCTTTGTGCTATTATGATATGAATATGTTCTATGTTATCCATATATCTATGTGCTGTTATGATATGAATATGTTCTATGTATGATATATCTATGGCTATTTGATATGAATTAGTTGTTGTTTAGATATGATATATCTATGTGCATTAGATATGAATATGTATCTACTTGTAATGATATATCTATGTGCTATCGATATGACATATGTTCTACTGATGATATATCTATGTGCTATTATGATATGAATATGTTCTATGTATGATATATCTATTTGCTGTATATGATATGAATATGTTCTATGTATGATATATCTATGTGCTGTTACGATAATGAATATGTTTATGTAGATATATCTATGTGCTATTAGATATGAATATGTTCTATGTATGATTATCTATGTGCTTTACGTATATGAATATGTTCTGTATGATGATAACTATGTGCTGTATGATATGAATATGTTCTAGTATGATTGTATATTATGTGTTTACGATATGAATTGTTTCTATGATATGATATATCTATGTGCTATTATGATATGAATATGTTCTATGTATCATATATCTATGTGCTGTTATGATATGAATATGTTCTATGTATGATATATCTATGTGCTATTATGATATGAATATGTTCTATGTATGATATATCTATGTGCTATTACGATATGAATATGTTCTATGTATGATATATCTATTTGCTATTATGATATGAATATGTTCTATGTATGATATATCTATGTGCTGTTACGATATGAATATGTTCTATGTATGATATATCTATGTGCTATTATGATATGAATATGTTCTATGTATGATATATCTATGTGCTGTTACGATATGAATATGTTCTATGTATGATATATCTATGTGCTATTATGATATGAATATGTTCTATGTATGATGTATCTATGTGCTGTTACGATATGAATATGTTCTATGTATGATATATCTATTTGTTATTACGATATGAATATGTTCTATTTGGTTGTGTTTATTAACCTCTAATGCATCTACAGAAAGTGTCTAAAGAGAAGTAATATTGATTGATTCTGGTTTAATATGTAACTTTGTATCTTTGTAACATTTCAAGTGTAGTTAAAGAGATACACATAAGAGGAAGATTGCAGAGTCTTCCAGTTCAACAAGCACTGGTTTAAAACTGATCACACATCAATACATATTAAAAGTGTACGTATAGCCATCTAACAGAGACATTGTATTGGTGAATTTGTTGTTGAGTTTCCAACAGTGAATTCAGAGTAGCGCGTGAGTTACAACTGGTCTGTTTCCAACTGTGTGGACACAGGGTACACGGGACACGTGTTGTGAGTACGTTACGTGAACGGCTCAGGAATGGGAAATAAGGGTTCACATTCCAAGATTCAGAAAGAGTCGGAATCTGAGGTCCCAGGGAAAACAGCAGTTAAATGGATGGAAGAGACTGACTGGCGTAGGGCTACAGAACCACTGAAGGATCTCAGTAAGAAGGTGTATTGTTGGATGTTTGTATGGTGGACAGTATAGGTACGCTAAGCAGGGAAGATTAACGGTCAGCTGGCCTGACGATAGTATTTTAGATGATAATCCTGATTATGATTGGAAATGGTTACACAGGGTTCATATGCATTAGTGGGAATTATACCACAAAAAGTGTGAAGAAGTCACTCCATTATATCAGATTTTACCAGTAAGAAAAAAACACGAAAACAGTGAATTGAAGCACAAGTAGAAAAGGTACAAGAGTAAGAATGTCCAATAGAGTAAGAGTAAGAGTAATTAGAGTAAGAATGTACAATACAAGAATTGTGGAAGCACTCCAATAGAGTAAGAGTAAGAGTAATTAGAGTAAGAATGTACAATACAAGAATTGTGAAGCACTCCAATAGAGTAAGAGTAAGAGTAATTAGAGTAAGAATGTACAATACAAGAATTGTGGAAGAGTAAGGTAAGAGTAATTAGAGTAAGAATGTACATACAAGAATTGTGGATAGAGTAAAGAGTAAGAGTATATTAGAGTAAGAAGTACAATACAAATGTGGATAGAGTAAGAGTAAGAGTAATTAGAGTAAGAATGTACAATACAAGAATTGTGGAAGCACTCCAATAGAGTAAGAGTAAGAGTAATTAGAGTAAGAATGTACAATACAAGAATCGTGGATAGAGTAAGAGTAAGAGTAATTAGAGTAAGAATGTACAATACAAGAATTGTGGATAGAGTAAGAGTAAGAGTAATTAGAGTAAGAATGTACAATACAAGAATTGTGGATAGAGTAAGAGTAAGAGTAATTAGAGTAAGAATGTACAATACAAGATTGGTGGAAGCCATCCAATAGAGTAAGAGTAAGATAATTAGAGTAAGAATGTACAATACAAGAATTGTGGAAGCATTCCAATAGAGTAAGAGTAAGAGTAATTAGAGTAAGAATGTACAATACAAAGAATTGTGGAAGCATTCCATAGATAAAGTAAGAGTAATTAGAGTAAGAATGTACAATACAAGAATTGTGGAAGCACTCCAATAGAGTAAGAGTAAGAGTAATTAGAGTAGAATGTACAATACAAGAATTGTGGAAGCACTCCAATAGAGTAAGAGTAAGAGTAATTGAGTAAGAATGTACAATACAAGAATTGTGGAACATTCCAATAGAGTAAGAGTAAGAGTAATTAGAGTAAGAATGTATGATACAGGAATTGTGGAAGCATTCCAATAGAGTAAGAGTAAGAGTAATTAGAGTAAGAATGTACAATACAAGAATTGTGGAAGCATTCCAATGAGTAAGAGTAAGAGTAATTAGAGTAGAATGTACAATACGAAATTGTGGAAGCATTCCAATAGAGTAAAGTAAGAGTAATTAGAGTAGAATGTACAATACAAGAATTGTGAAGCACTCCAATAGAGTAAGAGTAAGAGTAATTAGAGTAAGAATGTACAATACAAGAATTGTGGATAGAGTAAGAGTAAGAGTAATTAGAGTAAGAATGTACAATACAAGAATTGTGGATAGAGTAAGAGTAAGAGTAATTAGAGTAAGAATGTACAATACAAGAATTGTGGAAGCATTCCAATAGAGTAAGAGTAAGATTAATTAGAGTAAGAATGTACAATACAAGAATTGTGGAAGCATTCCAATAGAGTAGAGTAAGAGTAATTAGAGTAAAGATGTACAATACAAGAATTGTGGAAGCATCCCAATAGAGTAAGAGTAATTAGAGTAAGAATGTATGATACAAGAATTGTGAAGCACTCCAATAGAGTAAGAGTAAGAGTAATTAGAGTAAGAATGTACAATACAAGAATTGTGGAAGCACTCCAATAGAGTAAGAGTAAGAGTAATTAGAGTAGAATGTACAATACAAGAATTGTGGAAGCATTCCAATAGAGTAAGAGTAATTAGAGTAAGAATGTATATACAAGAATTGTGGAAGCACTCCAATAGAGTAAGAGTAAGAGTAATTAGAGTAAGAATGTACAATACAAGAATTGTGGAAGCATTCCAATAGAGTAAGAGTAAGAGTAATTAGAGTAAGAATGTACAATACAAGAATTGTGGAAGCACTCCATAGAGTAAGAGTAAGAGTAATTAGAGTAAGAATGTACAATACAAGAATTGTGGAAGCACTCCAATAGAGTAAGAGTAATTAGAGTAAGAGTAATTAAAGTAAGAATGTATGTTAGAAAAAGAACATGAAGGGAGAGCAAGAGGCAATTTCAAATAGCAAAATAAGTAAATGAAATGAGAAACGGCACTTTTGGGATATCCTACACCAAGAGATTTGGTTATATCATGGAAATAGGAACGGGATCAAACAAATGCAGAAACATCTATTGTTGCAAATGAATGAAAGTGTTAGGGTGGAGCGAAATATTAATAGTGATATTACTTGCAAGGGGTGGGTAAAAGCTCAATCCAAGGGAGCAGCTGCTAAGTAGTTTGCTATAATGTGTAACCTGTTATCTCACCGAGTCCTGTGTACAACGTAATACCCACTACCACCTCGAATTATGTTTTCAGTTTTATTTTAATGGTATCAGCCCTGGTCTCAGACGGGTCAATGGGTTAAATAATAAGGAAATCCTGTTGGGCTTTTTACTGATCTTGTTAAATGTATCTATAGGGATACTTGTCCAATTGGGTCCAACTGGGATTCAGTTAGTGGGAGAGAGATAATATAAAGACAAATGAAGAATTATAGGAGAATAATTAAACACTTTATTTAGGAGAATGGTTACCTGGGAAATAAGTAATAAGTAATAAGTAATACTTGGGCTTCAATATTTAACTTTAAAGAAAAAAAAGGAACCAGGTAAAGAGAAATAAAATCAGTTTCAGTTCAGAAGTTTTCTAAAGGGTAAAATAATAAATATGTATTAATGGGATATAGATTGAAGGTTGTACAATGGAAGAGAGTGTAATGGATTTAATCTTACATTAGCCAACCCTATGGTTCACAAGGTAATGGGTGTGTAAGTTGAAAATCTGGAAGAAAACCAACAGGTAAAAAAAATGGGTTCAGAAAGAAATGGAAGAATTGGTCAATAGTTGAATGTTTTCAGTATCACAAAATAGGGCACATTGCAAGGTATTGCCTGGCAGTAATCCATCTATATCACACCTATAGTATGGTCTATATCACACATCTATAAATGGATCTATCACACTCTAAAGTTGCATCTATTCACACATCTATAAGTATGCTCTATATCACATCTATAAGTATCCATCTATATCACCACATCTATAAGTATCATCTATATAGTAGATCTATACATCCTCATATCCATCTATATCACAGTCTATAAGTATCTCACATCACACATCTATAGTATCCCATCTACATCACACATCTATAAGTATCCATCTATATCACACATCATAAGTATGCATCTATATCACCCATCATAATTCCTCATATCACACATCTATAAGTATGCATCTATATCACACATCTATAAGTATGCATTACATCAACACATCTATAAGTATGGATCTACATCACACATCTATAAGTATCCATCTATATCACACATCTATAAGTATCCATCTATATCACACATCTATAGTATGCATCTATATCACACATCTATAAGTATCCATCTATATCACACATCTATAGTATCCATCTATATCACACATCTATAAGTATCCATCTATATCCACATCAAAGTATCCATCTATATCCACATCTATAAGTATGCATCTATATCACACATCATAAGTATCCATCTATATCACACATCTATAAGTATGCCTATATCACACTATATCCATCCACATCATAGTATCCTCTATATCACACATCTAAGATCACAAATCAACTATAAGTATCCATATATATCACACTCTATAGTATGCATCTATATCACACATCTAAAGTATGCATCTATCAATCACACATCTATAATGTATGATCTACATCACCCATCTATAATACATCATATCAACTCTATAATTATCCATCTTACACACATTATAGTATGCATCTATATCACAATCTATAAGTATCCATCTTTAATCACACATTAGTATCATCTATATCACACATCTATAAGTATCCATCTATATCACACATCTATAAGTATGCATCTATATCACACATCTATAAGTATCCATCTATATCACACATCTATAGTATCCATCTATATCACACATCTATAAGTATGGATCATATCACACATCTATAAGATCCATCTATATCACACATCTATAAGTATCCTCTTATCACACACATCTATAAGTATCCATCTATATCACACATCTATAATATCCATCTATCATCACAATCTATAAGTATCCACTATATCACACATCTATAAGTACCATCTATATCACACACTCATATAATACTCATCTACATCAAAATCATCTATAAATATCACATCTATATCACACATCTATAAGTATCCATCTACATCACACATCTATAGTATGCATCTAATCACACTCTATAGTATCCATCATATCATCACACATCTATAAGTATGCACTACATCACACATCTATAGTATGCATCTATAATCACACATCTATAGTATCCATCTACAATCACACATCTATAAGTATCCATCTATATCACACACTCTATAAGTAATCCATCTATTCACACATCTATAGTATCCTCTACACTCACATCTATAAGTATCCATCGTATCACACATCTAAGTATCCATTAATCCAACATCTATAGTCACTATATCACCATCTATAAGTATCCATCATCACACCATCTATAAGTCCATCTATCATCACCCATCTATAAGTATCCATCTATATCACATCTATAGTATCCATCTACATCACACATCTATAAGTATCCATCTATATCACACATCTATAAGTATCCATCTACATCACACCTCTATAAGTATGCATCTAAATCACACATCTATTAGTATCCATCTATATCACACATCTATAAGTATCCATCTATATCACACATCTATAGTATGGATCTACATCACACATCTATAAGTATCCATCTATATCTCACATCTATAAGTATCCATCTATATCACACATCATAAGTATGCATCTATATCACACATCTATAAGTATCCATCTATATCACCATCTATAAGTATCCATCTAGATCACAATCTATAAGTACACATCTTATCACACATCTAGTAGCATCTATATCACACATCTATAGTTCCATCTATATCACACATCTATAAGTATCCATCTATATCACACATCTATAAGTATGGATCTACATCACACATCTATAAGTATCCATCTATATCACACATCTATAAGTATCCATCTATATCACACATCTATAAGTATCCATCTACAAATCACACATCTATAAGTCTCCATCTTATCACACATCTACTATTGCATCTACATCACCATCTATAAATATCCATCTATATCACACATCTATAAGTATGGATCTATATCACACATCTAAAGTAACTCCACTATATCACACATCTATGTATCCATCTACATCACACATCTATAGTATCCATCTATATCACACATCTATAAGTATCCATCTATATCACACATCTATAGTATCCACTTTATCACACATCTATAGTATGCAATCTATATCACACATCTATATGTATCCATCTTATCATCACATCTTAGTCCATCTATATCACACATCTATAAGTATCCATCATATCACACATCTATAAGTATCCATCTATATCACACATCTATAAGTATCCATCTACATCACACATCTATAATTATCCATCTATATCACACAATCTATAAGTTCCATCTATATCACACATCTATAAGTATCCATCTATATCACACATCTATAAGTATCCATCTATATCACATCTATAAGTATGCATCTATATCACACATCTATAAGTTCCATCTATATCACACACATCTATAAGTATCCATATATCACACTCTAAAGTAATTCACAATCACACATCATAATATCCTCTATATCACACTCTATAAGTATGGATCTATATCACACACACAGACAGAATGGTATTTAGGGAGGGTCAACCTGTGTCCAGTTATCCCACTTGATAAGGCTGAATGTATAGTGGACTAAATGTATAGTGAATGTTATGTATAGTGGACTTATGTATTGGCTATGTATGGAGATGGATTGTATAGTGTGTTATGTTGCTTGTGTAATGTTTATGGGGGGAAGATGTTTTGGTTGGGAGTCCCTGGATGATTGAATGATGAGCTTATGGGTTAGGTTTGCATGGTACAGACACAAAATGAAGTAAACCTATACATTCAAGTAGGCAATGGATTGGAACTACAGAGGGGGTATTAGGAGAAATTTAAAGTTTAAATAACAATTAAAAAAAATACTTTAGCTTAAATTACTAATGAAGTTAGTAAACATTGTGTTGAATGTTTGTTAATATTACTCTATAGTATTCTATACAAACTGCCCACATCATCATTTAGTTAAAAGAGAAGCTTTCAGTTTAAAGAGATTCTATATGGGTTTTGGTTTCCATATGGATCGTGACATACGTCCATCTAGTCCAACCTTTATACCCTACCCATAATGTCTTTATAACAGTTACATAGTAACATAGTATTGGAGGTTGTATAAAGACATACGGCCATCTAGTCCAACCTTTATACCCTACCCATAATGTCTGTATAACAGTTACATAGTAACATAGTATTGGAGGTTAGGG
The DNA here is from genome assembly GCA_019447015.1 of Hymenochirus boettgeri. Taxonomy (NCBI): domain Eukaryota; kingdom Metazoa; phylum Chordata; class Amphibia; order Anura; family Pipidae; genus Hymenochirus; species Hymenochirus boettgeri. The sequence goes on from JAACNH010000552.1 coordinate 76,836, forward strand.
AAAGAAGGCGATGGGGGTACTGGGTTACATAATGTCCACTGCAGTTGGCCACCATTGTTGAAGAGCCAGGCAGGCTTAGCCCCACTGGACATACCCCTCACCCCATTGGCTACTCTCCCTCAGAGTATGCTTCGTGCAAGGGAAAGCAGGTGAAAGGGTAAGGCTTCGTAGGAACAGCACCATTGGGTTACAGCAGGCCCACTGCAGTTTGCCACCATTGTTGAAGAATTCTCGTAATTACGAGGACCTCCGTTTTCTCCGTATTTTCGAAAATACGGAGATCCTCGTAATTACGAAAATTTTAGAAAAAAAAAAGAATCCGCAGTTCGGAAGGCGGAAAATACGGAATAATCCGCCATTCGCGGACGGGATAAATCCGCGGCAGATCCGGGTTCGGGTCCACGAACCGGCCATCTCTA
>JAACNH010000552.1:77361-111202 GCA_019447015.1 Hymenochirus boettgeri
CTTCCCGTTGTGTTAGGAGACAGCGTGTGCGTTTTCTAATTCTACCTGTCCCTTCCTTTCCTCCTCAGGTGTATCTGTTATGCAAAGCCTAACTGAGGATCTGGTTTATTTATTAGTCTGCAGTTTGCCTCTTAGTGGGGACCAGTGGCCACCCTCTGATCGCTGTTACTACTTATCTGTCCTGAGAGAAGGTCTCCCCATCCCTGTAATGGATGCTCTTCCGTTTGAATTGTGAGATGAGAGGGAACCTGGATGAAGAATGAGGAATTGCTAATGTGGTCCAGCTCAGCTCTTGACTATTGTATGGATATATGGGCTAGACCACAGACCACAGCCACAGTCCCTGAACAGCAATTCTGCTGTCTGCACATGGGTGGGATCTTCTGACAGATCACCAGGGTGACATGGGTACCACCATCACCTATTATCTTTGCTAGGGGGTGCAAGGGGAGAAGCCGGGCCCGGCACTTTCCCTTCGGTCCCCTCCCATGGACTCTATTTTCGACTCCTGGCCCCGGAACGCATTTTGTTTTGGGTTATTAAAATTGAGTTTTCTGTATTTGTTTGAAACCCTTGTCAGGTAGTGCGTTATAACCAACTTCTTCTTTGGGTTGGAGGGGATCAGGAGTATGGTCCAGGGTAATAAATGTTAAAACGTTGTATTAACGAGTACGATACAGTGGATTTTCAATTAAGAACTAGTTGCAACTGTAACTACATTTATTGACTCATCACTCATTAATACTACATGATTTTGCAGGACGTCCTTTTATTTACTTTCGCATTCCTATTTCTTCCTCCTCTTCCTCCTCCTCCCCCGTTCCCCTTTCCCCGTTCCCCCACCACCCTTCAAAACATGGTTAGACTGACAAACCTTCAGCGCTGATGTCCTGATTTCGATTCGCACCTTTGGACACATCGTACATGAGATTTGTATGTTCTCCCTCCACCTTGCGTGGGTTTCCTAACTGGTCCACTCTCAGTGCCCCCCCGCCACATTATCAAGACATACTGATAGGTTGTATGCGTCATCTATGTGCTTAGAATTGTAAGCTCTTCGGGGCAGGCCCGATGTTGACTGTAATACATGGGAATTGTACAGCGCTAAAGCGCTACGGAACATTGGCGCTATATAATCTATATAATAATAATTTCCCAGATTCCCTAGTACTTTACACGGAGTGGTAGCTTCGTTTACTTTAACAAATCAATACGGAAACTTGATTTTCAAATTGGTTTTAATGATCTTCTTAACACATCTGTTCATCTGTTTTACTGCGGTCCCTCTTCGTCCAGGCATCCACTGATCAATACACAAAGTCAAGGTGAAATAAGCTACATTGAACTGGATTGTCAGTCACTATGCCAAACATCACGTATATCACAGCTTGTGAGGAACAAAACACAAGACATGACGTGTTTTTGAGATAGAACTGTCGCATTGTAAGATTAATTTAAATACCATGTGGAATTAACTACATGTCATTATCATTAGTTACAATCATTATTCATGTGATTACATTTTACCCAATCAATGGTGATTTAGCTCCAGATCACTGAGAGTTAAAACCCGCTGTGTCCCTGATCCATCAGTTTCCAACTTGGACCTTTCCGGGATTTGTCCAATCTTATTATTCTAATTGTGGGTCACTTGTGACAATGACTTTCTCTTATCCACACTGACAATCACAGATGGTCGCTACAAACTGGCTAAACAGGGTCAGGTGAAACCTTATTCTGTAATTAAACTGCTTGTAATACTGATCTTGTACTGACCTTAATTTACTATATATGGAAAGAATTTCACAAACTATAAAACACCTTAACACTGTATATACGTACTAGACTAGACTATACTGTACTATACTGTCTAGACTGTATGTACTATATCTGTACCTATACTATACTGTACTGTACTATACTTAACTATCTGTCCTGTACTATACTATCTGTACTATACTTGTACTGTACTGTACTATACTATACTGACTCTACGATACTATCCTGACGTACTAATACTATACTGTACTATAACTGTACTATACTATACATATACTATACTATACTATACTATAGCTTCCTGTTACTGTACTGTACTGTCCATACTGTATGTACTGATACTGTACTATACTGTACTATAAATATCTGTACATACTGTACTGTACTGTCACTGTACTATACTGTCTATTACTGTTAGCTATACTGTACTATACTGTACTGTACTGTACGTACGACTATACGTACTCTACTTGTACTGTACATACGGTTCTTCTATAGCTGTACTATACTATACTGTACTATCTATACTGTAACGATACTGTACTGTACTATACTGTACGATACTGTACTGTACTGTACTGTACGTACTGTACTATACGTACTTATACCTGTACATACTGTACTGTACTGTACTGTACTGTACTATAAAACTGTAACTATACTGTACTATACTGGTACTATACTGTTACTGTACTGACTGTCTGTACTGTACCTGTACTATAACTGTACTATTCTGTACTGTACTATACTGTACTATACTACTAGTCTGTCCTATACTGTCGTATAACTGTACTTATACTGTACTGTAGCTATACTGTAAACTATACTGTACTATACTGTACTGTACTATACGTTACTAACTGTACTAACTGTACTATGAGCTGTACTGTAAAACATCTTGTACGGTACTGTACTGTACTGTACTGTACTATACTGTACATACTGTACTAAAATACTGTAACTGTAACTGTACTCTACTGTACTTGTACCTATAACTGTACTATACTATAACTGTACTATACTGTACTATACTGTACTGTACTATACTGTACTATACTAACTGTACTGTACTATACTGTACTATACTGTAACTGGACTATATTGTACTATACTATACTGTACTTTACTATACTGTACTATCTGTACTGTACTATACTGTACTATACTGTACTGGACTATATTGGTACATCTACGTACTTTACTATACTGTACTATACTGTAGATGTAACATACTAATAACTGTACTATCACTTATACTGTACTGTACATAACTATACTATACTTACTATACTATACTTACTAATACTATACTGTACATACTATACTTTAACTATACTGTACTGGTACTATACGATACTAGACTATACATACTATACTACTATACTGTACTATACTATACTGTACTGTACTTACGAGTACATACTGTCTATACTATACTGTATCTATACTGTAGCACTTACTGTACTGTACTATACTGACTATACTGTACTATACTGTACTATACTATACCTAGTCCTATACTATACGTATATACTGTACTATACTATACTATACCTGTACTATACTATACTGTACTATACTGTAGCTGTTCTATCCTGTACTATACTATACTGTACTATACTGGTACTGTCTATACTATCCTTGTACTATACTGTACTATACTATACTGTACTATACTGTAACTGTCTATACTATACTATACTGTCGGATACTGTACTCTACTGGTACTATACTGTACTATACTGTAACCCTTAAACAAATACTATAATGGCTTAGTACATATACTATACTGGACTATCCTGTACTGGACTGTACTGCTATACTATACTGTACTATACTATACCTGTACTATACTGTCTGTCTATAACTGTCTATACTAACTGTACTATTACTGTACTGTACCTATACTAGACTGTCTATACTGCACTAATACTACCTGTTAACTATACTGTACTGTACTATCTATCCTTACTGTCTATAAACTGTAACTATACGGTACTATACGTACTATACTGTAACTAAACATACTGTACTACATACTATACTGTCTATACTGTACGTACTATACTGTACTATACTATACTTACTATACTATACTGTACTACTGTACTATACTATACTGTAACTAATACTAATACTGTAGCTATGACTGTACTGTACTATACTGTACTATACTATAACTGTACTATACTGTCTGTACTATAACTATACCTTACTATACTGTAACTAATCTTAACTGTATATCGTACTGTACTATACTTATAACTCTAACTGTCCTATAACTGTACTATACACTCTATACTGTACTATACTTTACTATACTATACTGTACTAACTATATGTACTAACTGTCTATAACTGTACTATACTGTACTGTCTAACGTAACTGTACATATACTATACTATACTGTAACTCTACTGTAGCTATACTGGACTATACTTACTATAACTGTACTATACTAGACTGTACTAGACTATACTGTACTATACGGTACTATAACCACCTGAACATTCCCCACTGTGGTCAGACCATGACCAAACACTAATCTGTTCTGGTCCCTAATGTGGAGACCATCAGGGGCTACTTTGCCCCAGAGAGAGACTGACTGGCTCTGAGACCGCGAATCACTTCTAGAATCTGGTAAAATACCCATTTAGAAATCATAATTCAGGGATCCAACCCTGTGACATTGACCACCATATTCTATTAGTATAAATATTTTTTCGTTGTACTTTTTGGGACATAGAGGGAAAAAAAAAATAATATAAAAAACTACTTAGAATCCCAGCGACCTTGGTTATTATAATTAATCCCATTTGAGTTCATTGTTCCATGTAATTGACCTGGAATCAGTTTTAAACAGGAACATAGAACCCATGATCTGAATGGGATAAGTAATACAGGAGGGATTTTGCTGAAAATCTGAAATGAGAACATTGTCCATAAACACGATTTCCCTTGGAATGATGTGAGCTTTTTTTTAATCATGATGAAAGTCAGCACAAAAGATTGCAAACACCATATACACATGCATGATGAAACCATTGGTAGATGTGGTGGCCATCCAGTTGAGGTTACACTCACAGTACTACAACAACACAGATCTCTTAGGAAATATTTACAAAAACCGTACAGGGAACTAGAAAGAGGTAATTGGGCTTGAAGAGTGGCATTGCATTTTTGGAAGGGCTATGTGTGATTGCTGCAGATTTTAAAAACTCCTATGGGGAAGGATGGGTTTGCTAGTTGAAAACGCTTGTTTGGGAACAAAAAAACTTTTTAGTGTACCCAGCCCCAAGGGGTGCTAATTTTTATCCAATCATCAAAAGCTAACCTCTGATTTGGGTTAGGGGCAAAATTAGCACCATTTTCATGCTAAAACTTTCATTGAATCTCTTCTGTATCTTTGATAGACTTGGTTCAAAACATTTTTTGAACTTTAGTTACCCTTTAATTATGGCTGGCAGGGGGCCCACAGTAAATGGATAAGTAGATCATTGGTGTGTGACCTTTGATGCCAGTGGGGGGTTAAAAAAAAAACAACTTTTTTGCTGATTGGTCCAAAAAAATTTTTTTTTTACTTTAGTTCCCCTTTAAGTATGGCTGCAACTCATTGTCGGGGTAGGTCATTAAGGTAGAACTGTGTCCACATGGGGGTAAGTCTTTTTTTTATTATTAACATCAAAATTAATTTTTTTGACTTGAGGTTCCCTTTAAAGTATGGCTTCCCCAGTAATGGATACTAGGAGTAGATCGTAGTGGTGTGTACCTGTGTGCGGGTTGGGGGTTAAAAATTTTATTTTTTTGACTTTTCGTTACCCTTAGGTATGGCTGCACTTAATTGGAGGGGTAGGGGTCAGTTGGTGTATTTAACTGTGCACAGGGGGTTTAACAAAAACAAACTTTTTTTTATTATTACTCAAAATAATTTGTTTTTGACTTTAGTTAACCCTTAAGTATGGCGCCACATGTATGGATAAGTAGAATCAGTAGTGTTGTCCCTGGTCGGTTGAGGGGGTAAATGTCTTTTTTTGTTACAACCATAAACTATCTTTATTGGAGAATAAATCTAAATTTATTTTTTTTTACTTTAGTTACCCTTTAAGTATGGCTGCCACAGTACTGGATCAGTAGATCATACCGACCTGGTCGGGTTAGGGTATGGTCTTTTTTTGTGTGTATAACCATTAAACTAGCTTTTTTGAGGACTAAATCTAAATGTAGAGTTTTTTTTTTTATACTTTAGTTACCCTTTCAATCATGGCTTCCACAGTAATGGATAATGTAGATCAGTAGGTTGTGTGTACCGGGTCCCTGATTGAGTTGGTATGTCTTTTTTTGTGTTTATAACCATAAACTATCTTTTATTGAGGAGAAATCTAAATTAGTTTTTGTTTTCTCTTTAGTTACCCTTTAAGTATGGCTGCCACAGTAATGGATAAGTATCGTAGGTGTGGTGTACCTGCGTTCCCTGGTGAGGGGGTTGTCCTTTTTTTTTGGTGTTTAATACCCTAAAACTATCTTTGATTGAGGGATAAATCTAAATTAGTTTTTTTACTTTAGTTACCCTTTACATATGGCCTATGGCTACACAGTAATGGATAAGTAGATGCAGTAGGTGTGTGTACCTGGGTCTGGTTGAGGGGGTAATTCTTTTTTGTGTTTTATAACCATTAAACTATCTTTTATATTGATGATAAATCTAACATTCGTTTTTGTTTCTACTTTAGTTACCCTTAAGTATGGCTGTCCAGTAATGGATTAATTATATCAGTAGGTGTGTGTACCCCTAGGGTTGTTAGAGGGTATGTCTTTTTTTTTTGTGTTTAATAACCGATAAACCTATCTTTTATTGCGTATCATCTAAAATTAGTTTTTTTGACTTTAGTTACCCTTTAAGTTGGCTGCCACAGTAATGGATAAGTAGATCAGTAAGGTGTGTTTACCGGGGTTTCCTGGTTGAGGGGGTTATGTCTTTTTTTTTGTGTTTATAACCATAAACTAGCCTTTATTGAGAATAAATCTAAATTAGTTTTTTTACTTTAGTTACCCTTTAAGTTTGGGCTGCCACGTATGGGATAGTTAGAATCAGGTATGTGTGTTTACCTGGTGTCCCAGTTTGGGGTTAAAAACAAACTTTTTTTGATGAATTGGTCAAAAATATTTTTTTACTTTAGTTACCCTTTATGTATGTATGAGCAACAGTAATGATGGGTAGGTCAGTAGGTGTCTGTAAACTCTGTGCCCCTGGGGGATTACAAAAAACACTGCTTTTTTATTATTAAATCAAAATTATTTTTTTGACTTTATTAACCCTTTAGGTATGGCTGCCACCGTAATGGATAAGTAGATCAGTAGGTGTGTGTACCTTGGTGCGGGTTTGGGGGTTTAAAAAAAAACTTTTTGTGATTGGTCCAAATTTTTTTTTTGACTTTCGTTTACCCTTGTAGTATGGCTGCAACAGTAATGGAGGGTAAGGAGTCATTGGTGTATGTACCTGTGGCCACAATGGGGGGGTAAAAAAACAAATTTTTTTATTATTACTCAAAAAATAATTTTTTGACTTAGTTACCCTTAAGTATGGCTGCCACTGTATTTATAAGTAGATCATTAGGTGTGTGTACCTGGTCTGGTTGAGGAGTATTTCTTTTTTATGTTTACCAACCAAACCCCACAACCATAAACTTCTTTTATTGAGAAACTCTAATTATTTTTTTTTTTTTACTTTAGTTTACCCTTTAAGTATGGGTCCAGTCAGGATAAGTAGATCGTAGGTGTGGGTGTACCTGGGTCTGGTTGAGGAGGTTAAATGTCTTTTTTATGTTTACAACAGAACCATAAAAACTATCTTTTATTGAGAATAATCTAAATTATTTTTCTTTTTTTTACTTTAGTTACACCCTTTAAGTATGGCTGCCACAGTAATGGGATAAAGTAGATCATAAGTTGTGTGTACCTGGGTCTGGTTGAGGGGGTATGTCTTTTTTTATGTCTTACAAACGCATAACACTATCTTTTATTGAGGATAAATCTAAATAGTTTAATTTTTACTTTAGTTACCCTTTAATATGGCGCCACAGTAATGGATAGTAGAATTAGTAAGGTGTGGTGTACGCCCTTGGGTCTGGTTGGGGTTAATCTTTTTTGTTTTTACAACAACCATAAAACTATCTTTTATTGAAGGAATAAAAATCTAAATTAGTTTTTTTACTTTATTTATTTTACCCTTAGTATGGCTGCACAGTAATGGTAAGTAGATCCGTAGGTGGTGTGTACTGGGTTTGGTTGAGGGGTAATGTCTTTTTTGGTGTTTACAACCATACAACTATCTTTTATTGAGGATAAATCTAAATTAGTTTTTTTTACTTTAGTTACCCTTTAAGTATGGCTGCCACTGTAATGATAGTAGATCAGTAAGTGTGTTACCTGGGTCTGGGTTAGGATTATGTCTTTTTTGTGTTTACACCATAACTATCTTTTATTGAGGATCAATCGAAATTAGTTTTTTTTACTTTAGTTACCCTTTAAAGTTGGCTTCCACGTAATGGATCAAGATCATAGGTGTGTGTCCCTGTGTCTGGTTGAGGGGGTATGTCTTTTTTGTGTTTACAACCATAAAACTATCTTATTGCGGATCAATCTAATTGAGTTTTTTTAATTTAGTTACCCTTTAAGTAATGGCTGCCACAGTAATGGATAGTAGATCAGTAGTGTGTGTACCTGGGTCTTTGTGAGGGAGTATGTCTTTTTGTGTTTACCAACATAAAACATCTTTTTTGAGGCAAATCAGACAATTAATGTTTTTTTTTACTTTTAGTTACCCTTTAAGTAATGACGCCACAGTAAATGGATAAGTAGATCAGTAGGGTGTGTGTACCTGGGTCTGGTTGAGGGGGTATGTCTTTTTTTTTGTGTTTGCATAACATAAAACTAGTTTATATTGAGGATAAATCTAAATTAGTTTTTTTTTAACTTTAGTTTACCCTTTAAGTATGGCTGTCACAGTATGGAGAAGTAGAATTAGTAGGGTGTGTTTCCTGGGTCTGGTTGAGGGGGTATGTCATTTTGTTTGTGTTTATAACCATCAACACTAGCTTTATTGCGATAAATCTAAAATATAGTTTTTTTTTTTAACTTTATTTACCCTTTAAGCTATGGCTGCCACTGTAATGGATAAGTAGATCAGTAGGTTTGTGGACCTGGGTTCTGGTTTAGGGGGTTATGTCTTTTTTGTGTTTATCACCATTAAACTATCTTTTATTGAGGATAATCAATTAAGTTTTTTTTTTAACTTTAGTCCCCTTTAAATCGCTTCACAGTAATGATAAGTAAGATCAGTAGGTGTGTGTACTGGTCTGATTGAGTGGGGTAGGGTCTTTTTTGTGTTTAACCATTAACTATCTTTATGAGGATCAATCTAATTAGTTTTTTTTCTACTTTTAGTTTAACCCTTTCATAAAGTAGGGCTGGCCACATAATGGATAAGTAGATCCGTAGGTGTGTGTACCTGGGTCGGGTTGAGGGGGTATGTCTTTTTTGTGTTTATTAATAACCATAAAAACTATCTTTTATGGAGATAAATCTTAAATTAGTTTTTTACTTTAGTTACCCTTTAGTATGGCTGGGCACTGTAAGGATAAGTAGATCAGTAGAGGTGTGTTACCTTGTGTCCCGTTTGGGGTTAAAACAACAAACTTTTTTGGATGATTGGTCAAAAATATTTTTTTACTTTAGTTTAAGCCCTTTATGATGTGCTCACAGTAAGAAGGGTAGTCCGTAAAGTTCTGTAACTGTGCCACATGGGGTTAAAAAAACAATGCTTTTTATTATTAATCAAAATTAATTTTTTTGACTTTAGTTTACCCTTTAAGTTATGGCTGCCACCGACGGATAATGTAGATCAGTAGGTTTGTGTACCTGTGTGCGGTTGGGGTTAAAAAACAAACTTTTTTGATGATTGGTCCAAATTTTTTTTTTGCTTTCGTTACCCTTTAGGTATGGCTCAAACAAATTAATGGTAAGGGGTGTCGAGTTGGTGTTATGGAACTGTGCCACATGGGGGTGAAAAACCAAACTTTTTTTTATTATTAATCCAAATACTTTTTTATGACTTTAGTTTTACTACCCTTTAAGTTGGCTGCCACTGTAATGGATAAGTATATAGTAGTTGGTGACTGGTCCTGGTGAGGGGTATGGTCTTTTTTATGTTTACAACCCATAAACTATCTTTTATTGAGAATAAATCTAATTATTTTTTTTTTCCTTTAGTTAACCCTTTAATATGGCGCCACAGTAATGGACTAAGTAGATTAGTAGGTGTGTGTACCTAGGGTCTGGTGAGGGGGTATGTGCTTTTTTTATGTTTACCAACCATAACTATCTTTTATTGAGAATACATCTGAATTAATTTTTTGTTATTTAGTTACCCTTTAATATGGCTGGGCCGGAATGGATAAGTAGATCATGGTGTGTGTACCTGGGTCTGTTGAGGGGGTATGTCTTTTTTTATGTTTACAAACCATAAAACTATCTTTTTTGAGAATCACTCCTAAATTATTTTTTTTACTTATTACCCTTTAAGTAATGGCTGTCACCGTAATGTATAAGTAGATATAGGTGTGTGGTACCTGGGTCTGGTTGAGGGGGATGTCTTTTTTATGTTTACAACCATAAAACGATCTTTTATTGAGATAAATCTATTAACTTTTTTTATACTTTAGTTAACCCTTTAAGTATGGCTGCCACAGTAATGAATAAAGTAGGACAGTAGGTGTGTGTACTGGGTCTGGTTGGGTGATGGGTATTCTTTTTTGTGTTTATAACCATAAACTATCTTTTATGAGGATAACTCTAAATTAGTTTTTTTACTTTATTACCTTTAAGTATGGCGCCCAGTAATGGATAAGTAGATCATTAGGTGGTGTACCTGGGTCGGTTGAGGGGGTAATGTCCCTTTTTTTGTGTTTATAACCATAAACTATCTTTATTGAGGATAACTCTAATTATTTTTTTTTTTTACTTTAGTTACCTTTAAGTAATGGCTGCCACATGTAATGTATAAGTGATCAGTAGGTGTGTGTACCTGGGTCTTGGTTGAGGGGGTAATGTCTTTTTTTTGTGTTTACACCATAAACTATCTTTTTATTTGAGGATAATCCTAAATTTATTTTTTTACTTTAGGTACCCTTTTAAGTTGGCTGCCACAGTACTGGATAAGTAGAGCAGTAGGTGTTTTGTACCTGGGTCTGGTTGAGAGGTTATTCTTTTTTTTTGTGTTTACAACCATAAAACTAATCTTTTATTGAGGATTAAATCTAAAATTAGTTTTTTTTACTTTAGTTTACCCTAATTGACTGTCACAGTAACTGGATAAGTAGTCGTAGGTGTGTGTATCCTGGGTCTGGTTGAGAAGGGGGTATGCGGTTCTTTTTTGTGTTTACAACGCATAAAACTAACTATCTTTTATTGAGGATAAATCTAAATTAGTTTTTTTACTTTAGTTCCCTTTAAGTATGGCTGCCACGGTATGGATGTATATCAGTAGGTGTGTGGTACCTGGGTCCCTGTTGAGGGGGTAAATGTCTTTTTGTGTTTACAAAACGCATAAACTATCTTTTATTGAGGATAAATCTAAATTAGTTTTTTTACTTTAGTTACCCTTTAATGTATTGCTGCCCCAGTAAATTGATAAGTAGATCAGTAGGTGTGTGTAACCTGGGTCTGGTTGAGGGAGTATGTCTTTTTTGTGTTTACACCATAACCACATCTTTTATTGAGGATAATCTAATTAGTTTTTTTAACTTAGTTACCCTTTAAGTATGACTGCACAGTATGGATAAGTAGATCAGTAGGGTGGGTACCTGTGTCCTGGTTGAGGGGTAAATGTCTTTTTTGTTTATAACCATAAAACTATCTGTTATTGAGGATAAATCTACATTAGTTTTTTTGACTCTAGTTACCCCTTTAAATATGCCTTCCATGGGAAATGGAAAGTAGGTCAGTAGGTGTGTGTAACCTGGTCCTGGTTGAAGGGTATGTCTTTTTTTTTTTTGTGTTTAACCAAAACTATCTTTTATGATGAAAATCTAAATTAGTTTTTTGACTATAGTTACCCTTTAAATAATGGCTTCCATGGGAATGGAAAGGTAGGTCAGTAGGGGTGGTTAACCTGGGTCGGTTGAGGGGTATGTCTTTTTTGTGTTTATACCATAAAACTATCTTTTATTGAGGATAAATCTAAATTAGTTTTTTTGACTTTAGTTACCCTTTAAATATGGCTTCCTGTGGAATGGACAGGTAGGTCAGTAGGTGTGGTACCTGGTCATGGTTGAGGGGGTATGTCTTTTTTGTGTTTATAACCATAAACTATCTTTATTGATGATAAATCTAATTAGTTTTTTTTTGACTTTATTTACCCTTTAAATAATGGCTAGCCACAGTAATGGCTAAAGTCGATCGTAAGGTGGTGTACCTGGTCTGGTTGAGGGTGTTGTCTTTTTTTGTGTTTATAACTAAACATCTTTTATTGAGGATAAATCTAAATTAGTTTTTTTGACTATCGTTACCCTTTAAATTGGCTTCCATGGGAAGGGAAAGGTCGTCAGTAGTGGGTGTACCTGGGTCTGTGTGGGGGGTTTGGGGGTATCACCTGTTGTATTATGACCCATGAACAACTGTTTTGAAATATCCACATTGAAGGAATTGGTTACCATTATAGCTATTGGGAATTTCCTGAAATTCGCCGATAACGCCGTCACGCTTCCGCGATGCCTTACTAGAAGACAGCACCTTCTCCTATATGTCCCCCGCACGTCTACCCGAATTTCATGTCTCTAGGCTCAAAAACGTGGGAGATATACGGTCCCACAAAATCGGAAGAATAAAACGGAAGGAAAAGAAGATAAGAACAGGATTTGTCTCATTCTAGCTAAATTATATAAGGTTTACGTTTAGTTTTTCTCTATTTCGTCACATGGAATAACCATAAGAAGAAACAACCAACAATATGAGTAACATAACGGTAGAATCCTCCAATCTGTTTGATGAAATCACCATACTGGAAACTATATTTCCCATAGCATCTTAAATTCCTTATTTCTCTAGCTTCTTCCTGTATCGTTTCACCTTCTTGAATTATTTCCCTTAGTTATCACATAAATCCGCGGCAGATCCGGGTTCGGGTCCACGAACCGGCCATCTCTAATGATAACTAAGGGAAATATCAAGAAGGTTAAACGATTACAGGAAGAAGCTAGAGAAATAAGGAATTTAAAGGATTTGCTATGGGAAATATATTTTTCAATATTGGTGATTTCATCAAACAGATTGGAGGATTTCTACCGTTATTGTTACTCATATTGTTGGTTTGTTCTTCTTATGGTTATTCCTATGTGACGAAAATAGAGAAACTAAACGTAAACCTTATTAATTTCTTCCCGTTGTGTTAGGAGACAGCGTGTGCGTTTTCTAATTCTACCTGTCCCTTCCTTTCCTCCTCAGGTGTATCTGTTATGCAAAGCCTAACTGAGGATCTGGTTTATTTATTAGTCTGCAGTTTGCCTCTTAGTGGGGACCAGTGGCCACCCTCTGATCGCTGTTACTACTTATCTGTCCTGAGAGAAGGTCTCCCCATCCCTGTAATGGATGCTCTTCCGTTTGAATTGTGAGATGAGAGGGAACCTGGATGAAGAATGAGGAATTGCTAATGTGGTCCAGCTCAGCTCTTGACTATTGTATGGATATATGGGCTAGACCACAGACCACAGCCACAGTCCCTGAACAGCAATTCTGCTGTCTGCACATGGGTGGGATCTTCTGACAGATCACCAGGGTGACATGGGTACCACCATCACCTATTATCTTTGCTAGGGGGTGCAAGGGGAGAAGCCGGGCCCGGCACTTTCCCTTCGGTCCCCTCCCATGGACTCTATTTTCGACTCCTGGCCCCGGAACGCATTTTGTTTTGGGTTATTAAAATTGAGTTTTCTGTATTTGTTTGAAACCCTTGTCAGGTAGTGCGTTATAACCAACTTCTTCTTTGGGTTGGAGGGGATCAGGAGTATGGTCCAGGGTAATAAATGTTAAAACGTTGTATTAACGAGTACGATACAGTGGATTTTCAATTAAGAACTAGTTGCAACTGTAACTACATTTATTGACTCATCACTCATTAATACTACATGATTTTGCAGGACGTCCTTTTATTTACTTTCGCATTCCTATTTCTTCCTCCTCTTCCTCCTCCTCCCCCGTTCCCCTTTCCCCGTTCCCCCACCACCCTTCAAAACATGGTTAGACTGACAAACCTTCAGCGCTGATGTCCTGATTTCGATTCGCACCTTTGGACACATCGTACATGAGATTTGTATGTTCTCCCTCCACCTTGCGTGGGTTTCCTAACTGGTCCACTCTCAGTGCCCCCCCGCCACATTATCAAGACATACTGATAGGTTGTATGCGTCATCTATGTGCTTAGAATTGTAAGCTCTTCGGGGCAGGCCCGATGTTGACTGTAATACATGGGAATTGTACAGCGCTAAAGCGCTACGGAACATTGGCGCTATATAATCTATATAATAATAATTTCCCAGATTCCCTAGTACTTTACACGGAGTGGTAGCTTCGTTTACTTTAACAAATCAATACGGAAACTTGATTTTCAAATTGGTTTTAATGATCTTCTTAACACATCTGTTCATCTGTTTTACTGCGGTCCCTCTTCGTCCAGGCATCCACTGATCAATACACAAAGTCAAGGTGAAATAAGCTACATTGAACTGGATTGTCAGTCACTATGCCAAACATCACGTATATCACAGCTTGTGAGGAACAAAACACAAGACATGACGTGTTTTTGAGATAGAACTGTCGCATTGTAAGATTAATTTAAATACCATGTGGAATTAACTACATGTCATTATCATTAGTTACAATCATTATTCATGTGATTACATTTTACCCAATCAATGGTGATTTAGCTCCAGATCACTGAGAGTTAAAACCCGCTGTGTCCCTGATCCATCAGTTTCCAACTTGGACCTTTCCGGGATTTGTCCAATCTTATTATTCTAATTGTGGGTCACTTGTGACAATGACTTTCTCTTATCCACACTGACAATCACAGATGGTCGCTACAAACTGGCTAAACAGGGTCAGGTGAAACCTTATTCTGTAATTAAACTGCTTGTAATACTGATCTTGTACTGACCTTAATTTACTATATATGGAAAGAATTTCACAAACTATAAAACACCTTAACACTGTATATACGTACTAGACTAGACTATACTGTACTATACTGTCTAGACTGTATGTACTATATCTGTACCTATACTATACTGTACTGTACTATACTTAACTATCTGTCCTGTACTATACTATCTGTACTATACTTGTACTGTACTGTACTATACTATACTGACTCTACGATACTATCCTGACGTACTAATACTATACTGTACTATAACTGTACTATACTATACATATACTATACTATACTATACTATAGCTTCCTGTTACTGTACTGTACTGTCCATACTGTATGTACTGATACTGTACTATACTGTACTATAAATATCTGTACATACTGTACTGTACTGTCACTGTACTATACTGTCTATTACTGTTAGCTATACTGTACTATACTGTACTGTACTGTACGTACGACTATACGTACTCTACTTGTACTGTACATACGGTTCTTCTATAGCTGTACTATACTATACTGTACTATCTATACTGTAACGATACTGTACTGTACTATACTGTACGATACTGTACTGTACTGTACTGTACGTACTGTACTATACGTACTTATACCTGTACATACTGTACTGTACTGTACTGTACTGTACTATAAAACTGTAACTATACTGTACTATACTGGTACTATACTGTTACTGTACTGACTGTCTGTACTGTACCTGTACTATAACTGTACTATTCTGTACTGTACTATACTGTACTATACTACTAGTCTGTCCTATACTGTCGTATAACTGTACTTATACTGTACTGTAGCTATACTGTAAACTATACTGTACTATACTGTACTGTACTATACGTTACTAACTGTACTAACTGTACTATGAGCTGTACTGTAAAACATCTTGTACGGTACTGTACTGTACTGTACTGTACTATACTGTACATACTGTACTAAAATACTGTAACTGTAACTGTACTCTACTGTACTTGTACCTATAACTGTACTATACTATAACTGTACTATACTGTACTATACTGTACTGTACTATACTGTACTATACTAACTGTACTGTACTATACTGTACTATACTGTAACTGGACTATATTGTACTATACTATACTGTACTTTACTATACTGTACTATCTGTACTGTACTATACTGTACTATACTGTACTGGACTATATTGGTACATCTACGTACTTTACTATACTGTACTATACTGTAGATGTAACATACTAATAACTGTACTATCACTTATACTGTACTGTACATAACTATACTATACTTACTATACTATACTTACTAATACTATACTGTACATACTATACTTTAACTATACTGTACTGGTACTATACGATACTAGACTATACATACTATACTACTATACTGTACTATACTATACTGTACTGTACTTACGAGTACATACTGTCTATACTATACTGTATCTATACTGTAGCACTTACTGTACTGTACTATACTGACTATACTGTACTATACTGTACTATACTATACCTAGTCCTATACTATACGTATATACTGTACTATACTATACTATACCTGTACTATACTATACTGTACTATACTGTAGCTGTTCTATCCTGTACTATACTATACTGTACTATACTGGTACTGTCTATACTATCCTTGTACTATACTGTACTATACTATACTGTACTATACTGTAACTGTCTATACTATACTATACTGTCGGATACTGTACTCTACTGGTACTATACTGTACTATACTGTAACCCTTAAACAAATACTATAATGGCTTAGTACATATACTATACTGGACTATCCTGTACTGGACTGTACTGCTATACTATACTGTACTATACTATACCTGTACTATACTGTCTGTCTATAACTGTCTATACTAACTGTACTATTACTGTACTGTACCTATACTAGACTGTCTATACTGCACTAATACTACCTGTTAACTATACTGTACTGTACTATCTATCCTTACTGTCTATAAACTGTAACTATACGGTACTATACGTACTATACTGTAACTAAACATACTGTACTACATACTATACTGTCTATACTGTACGTACTATACTGTACTATACTATACTTACTATACTATACTGTACTACTGTACTATACTATACTGTAACTAATACTAATACTGTAGCTATGACTGTACTGTACTATACTGTACTATACTATAACTGTACTATACTGTCTGTACTATAACTATACCTTACTATACTGTAACTAATCTTAACTGTATATCGTACTGTACTATACTTATAACTCTAACTGTCCTATAACTGTACTATACACTCTATACTGTACTATACTTTACTATACTATACTGTACTAACTATATGTACTAACTGTCTATAACTGTACTATACTGTACTGTCTAACGTAACTGTACATATACTATACTATACTGTAACTCTACTGTAGCTATACTGGACTATACTTACTATAACTGTACTATACTAGACTGTACTAGACTATACTGTACTATACGGTACTATAACCACCTGAACATTCCCCACTGTGGTCAGACCATGACCAAACACTAATCTGTTCTGGTCCCTAATGTGGAGACCATCAGGGGCTACTTTGCCCCAGAGAGAGACTGACTGGCTCTGAGACCGCGAATCACTTCTAGAATCTGGTAAAATACCCATTTAGAAATCATAATTCAGGGATCCAACCCTGTGACATTGACCACCATATTCTATTAGTATAAATATTTTTTCGTTGTACTTTTTGGGACATAGAGGGAAAAAAAAAATAATATAAAAAACTACTTAGAATCCCAGCGACCTTGGTTATTATAATTAATCCCATTTGAGTTCATTGTTCCATGTAATTGACCTGGAATCAGTTTTAAACAGGAACATAGAACCCATGATCTGAATGGGATAAGTAATACAGGAGGGATTTTGCTGAAAATCTGAAATGAGAACATTGTCCATAAACACGATTTCCCTTGGAATGATGTGAGCTTTTTTTTAATCATGATGAAAGTCAGCACAAAAGATTGCAAACACCATATACACATGCATGATGAAACCATTGGTAGATGTGGTGGCCATCCAGTTGAGGTTACACTCACAGTACTACAACAACACAGATCTCTTAGGAAATATTTACAAAAACCGTACAGGGAACTAGAAAGAGGTAATTGGGCTTGAAGAGTGGCATTGCATTTTTGGAAGGGCTATGTGTGATTGCTGCAGATTTTAAAAACTCCTATGGGGAAGGATGGGTTTGCTAGTTGAAAACGCTTGTTTGGGAACAAAAAAACTTTTTAGTGTACCCAGCCCCAAGGGGTGCTAATTTTTATCCAATCATCAAAAGCTAACCTCTGATTTGGGTTAGGGGCAAAATTAGCACCATTTTCATGCTAAAACTTTCATTGAATCTCTTCTGTATCTTTGATAGACTTGGTTCAAAACATTTTTTGAACTTTAGTTACCCTTTAATTATGGCTGGCAGGGGGCCCACAGTAAATGGATAAGTAGATCATTGGTGTGTGACCTTTGATGCCAGTGGGGGGTTAAAAAAAAAACAACTTTTTTGCTGATTGGTCCAAAAAAATTTTTTTTTTACTTTAGTTCCCCTTTAAGTATGGCTGCAACTCATTGTCGGGGTAGGTCATTAAGGTAGAACTGTGTCCACATGGGGGTAAGTCTTTTTTTTATTATTAACATCAAAATTAATTTTTTTGACTTGAGGTTCCCTTTAAAGTATGGCTTCCCCAGTAATGGATACTAGGAGTAGATCGTAGTGGTGTGTACCTGTGTGCGGGTTGGGGGTTAAAAATTTTATTTTTTTGACTTTTCGTTACCCTTAGGTATGGCTGCACTTAATTGGAGGGGTAGGGGTCAGTTGGTGTATTTAACTGTGCACAGGGGGTTTAACAAAAACAAACTTTTTTTTATTATTACTCAAAATAATTTGTTTTTGACTTTAGTTAACCCTTAAGTATGGCGCCACATGTATGGATAAGTAGAATCAGTAGTGTTGTCCCTGGTCGGTTGAGGGGGTAAATGTCTTTTTTTGTTACAACCATAAACTATCTTTATTGGAGAATAAATCTAAATTTATTTTTTTTTACTTTAGTTACCCTTTAAGTATGGCTGCCACAGTACTGGATCAGTAGATCATACCGACCTGGTCGGGTTAGGGTATGGTCTTTTTTTGTGTGTATAACCATTAAACTAGCTTTTTTGAGGACTAAATCTAAATGTAGAGTTTTTTTTTTTATACTTTAGTTACCCTTTCAATCATGGCTTCCACAGTAATGGATAATGTAGATCAGTAGGTTGTGTGTACCGGGTCCCTGATTGAGTTGGTATGTCTTTTTTTGTGTTTATAACCATAAACTATCTTTTATTGAGGAGAAATCTAAATTAGTTTTTGTTTTCTCTTTAGTTACCCTTTAAGTATGGCTGCCACAGTAATGGATAAGTATCGTAGGTGTGGTGTACCTGCGTTCCCTGGTGAGGGGGTTGTCCTTTTTTTTTGGTGTTTAATACCCTAAAACTATCTTTGATTGAGGGATAAATCTAAATTAGTTTTTTTACTTTAGTTACCCTTTACATATGGCCTATGGCTACACAGTAATGGATAAGTAGATGCAGTAGGTGTGTGTACCTGGGTCTGGTTGAGGGGGTAATTCTTTTTTGTGTTTTATAACCATTAAACTATCTTTTATATTGATGATAAATCTAACATTCGTTTTTGTTTCTACTTTAGTTACCCTTAAGTATGGCTGTCCAGTAATGGATTAATTATATCAGTAGGTGTGTGTACCCCTAGGGTTGTTAGAGGGTATGTCTTTTTTTTTTGTGTTTAATAACCGATAAACCTATCTTTTATTGCGTATCATCTAAAATTAGTTTTTTTGACTTTAGTTACCCTTTAAGTTGGCTGCCACAGTAATGGATAAGTAGATCAGTAAGGTGTGTTTACCGGGGTTTCCTGGTTGAGGGGGTTATGTCTTTTTTTTTGTGTTTATAACCATAAACTAGCCTTTATTGAGAATAAATCTAAATTAGTTTTTTTACTTTAGTTACCCTTTAAGTTTGGGCTGCCACGTATGGGATAGTTAGAATCAGGTATGTGTGTTTACCTGGTGTCCCAGTTTGGGGTTAAAAACAAACTTTTTTTGATGAATTGGTCAAAAATATTTTTTTACTTTAGTTACCCTTTATGTATGTATGAGCAACAGTAATGATGGGTAGGTCAGTAGGTGTCTGTAAACTCTGTGCCCCTGGGGGATTACAAAAAACACTGCTTTTTTATTATTAAATCAAAATTATTTTTTTGACTTTATTAACCCTTTAGGTATGGCTGCCACCGTAATGGATAAGTAGATCAGTAGGTGTGTGTACCTTGGTGCGGGTTTGGGGGTTTAAAAAAAAACTTTTTGTGATTGGTCCAAATTTTTTTTTTGACTTTCGTTTACCCTTGTAGTATGGCTGCAACAGTAATGGAGGGTAAGGAGTCATTGGTGTATGTACCTGTGGCCACAATGGGGGGGTAAAAAAACAAATTTTTTTATTATTACTCAAAAAATAATTTTTTGACTTAGTTACCCTTAAGTATGGCTGCCACTGTATTTATAAGTAGATCATTAGGTGTGTGTACCTGGTCTGGTTGAGGAGTATTTCTTTTTTATGTTTACCAACCAAACCCCACAACCATAAACTTCTTTTATTGAGAAACTCTAATTATTTTTTTTTTTTTACTTTAGTTTACCCTTTAAGTATGGGTCCAGTCAGGATAAGTAGATCGTAGGTGTGGGTGTACCTGGGTCTGGTTGAGGAGGTTAAATGTCTTTTTTATGTTTACAACAGAACCATAAAAACTATCTTTTATTGAGAATAATCTAAATTATTTTTCTTTTTTTTACTTTAGTTACACCCTTTAAGTATGGCTGCCACAGTAATGGGATAAAGTAGATCATAAGTTGTGTGTACCTGGGTCTGGTTGAGGGGGTATGTCTTTTTTTATGTCTTACAAACGCATAACACTATCTTTTATTGAGGATAAATCTAAATAGTTTAATTTTTACTTTAGTTACCCTTTAATATGGCGCCACAGTAATGGATAGTAGAATTAGTAAGGTGTGGTGTACGCCCTTGGGTCTGGTTGGGGTTAATCTTTTTTGTTTTTACAACAACCATAAAACTATCTTTTATTGAAGGAATAAAAATCTAAATTAGTTTTTTTACTTTATTTATTTTACCCTTAGTATGGCTGCACAGTAATGGTAAGTAGATCCGTAGGTGGTGTGTACTGGGTTTGGTTGAGGGGTAATGTCTTTTTTGGTGTTTACAACCATACAACTATCTTTTATTGAGGATAAATCTAAATTAGTTTTTTTTACTTTAGTTACCCTTTAAGTATGGCTGCCACTGTAATGATAGTAGATCAGTAAGTGTGTTACCTGGGTCTGGGTTAGGATTATGTCTTTTTTGTGTTTACACCATAACTATCTTTTATTGAGGATCAATCGAAATTAGTTTTTTTTACTTTAGTTACCCTTTAAAGTTGGCTTCCACGTAATGGATCAAGATCATAGGTGTGTGTCCCTGTGTCTGGTTGAGGGGGTATGTCTTTTTTGTGTTTACAACCATAAAACTATCTTATTGCGGATCAATCTAATTGAGTTTTTTTAATTTAGTTACCCTTTAAGTAATGGCTGCCACAGTAATGGATAGTAGATCAGTAGTGTGTGTACCTGGGTCTTTGTGAGGGAGTATGTCTTTTTGTGTTTACCAACATAAAACATCTTTTTTGAGGCAAATCAGACAATTAATGTTTTTTTTTACTTTTAGTTACCCTTTAAGTAATGACGCCACAGTAAATGGATAAGTAGATCAGTAGGGTGTGTGTACCTGGGTCTGGTTGAGGGGGTATGTCTTTTTTTTTGTGTTTGCATAACATAAAACTAGTTTATATTGAGGATAAATCTAAATTAGTTTTTTTTTAACTTTAGTTTACCCTTTAAGTATGGCTGTCACAGTATGGAGAAGTAGAATTAGTAGGGTGTGTTTCCTGGGTCTGGTTGAGGGGGTATGTCATTTTGTTTGTGTTTATAACCATCAACACTAGCTTTATTGCGATAAATCTAAAATATAGTTTTTTTTTTTAACTTTATTTACCCTTTAAGCTATGGCTGCCACTGTAATGGATAAGTAGATCAGTAGGTTTGTGGACCTGGGTTCTGGTTTAGGGGGTTATGTCTTTTTTGTGTTTATCACCATTAAACTATCTTTTATTGAGGATAATCAATTAAGTTTTTTTTTTAACTTTAGTCCCCTTTAAATCGCTTCACAGTAATGATAAGTAAGATCAGTAGGTGTGTGTACTGGTCTGATTGAGTGGGGTAGGGTCTTTTTTGTGTTTAACCATTAACTATCTTTATGAGGATCAATCTAATTAGTTTTTTTTCTACTTTTAGTTTAACCCTTTCATAAAGTAGGGCTGGCCACATAATGGATAAGTAGATCCGTAGGTGTGTGTACCTGGGTCGGGTTGAGGGGGTATGTCTTTTTTGTGTTTATTAATAACCATAAAAACTATCTTTTATGGAGATAAATCTTAAATTAGTTTTTTACTTTAGTTACCCTTTAGTATGGCTGGGCACTGTAAGGATAAGTAGATCAGTAGAGGTGTGTTACCTTGTGTCCCGTTTGGGGTTAAAACAACAAACTTTTTTGGATGATTGGTCAAAAATATTTTTTTACTTTAGTTTAAGCCCTTTATGATGTGCTCACAGTAAGAAGGGTAGTCCGTAAAGTTCTGTAACTGTGCCACATGGGGTTAAAAAAACAATGCTTTTTATTATTAATCAAAATTAATTTTTTTGACTTTAGTTTACCCTTTAAGTTATGGCTGCCACCGACGGATAATGTAGATCAGTAGGTTTGTGTACCTGTGTGCGGTTGGGGTTAAAAAACAAACTTTTTTGATGATTGGTCCAAATTTTTTTTTTGCTTTCGTTACCCTTTAGGTATGGCTCAAACAAATTAATGGTAAGGGGTGTCGAGTTGGTGTTATGGAACTGTGCCACATGGGGGTGAAAAACCAAACTTTTTTTTATTATTAATCCAAATACTTTTTTATGACTTTAGTTTTACTACCCTTTAAGTTGGCTGCCACTGTAATGGATAAGTATATAGTAGTTGGTGACTGGTCCTGGTGAGGGGTATGGTCTTTTTTATGTTTACAACCCATAAACTATCTTTTATTGAGAATAAATCTAATTATTTTTTTTTTCCTTTAGTTAACCCTTTAATATGGCGCCACAGTAATGGACTAAGTAGATTAGTAGGTGTGTGTACCTAGGGTCTGGTGAGGGGGTATGTGCTTTTTTTATGTTTACCAACCATAACTATCTTTTATTGAGAATACATCTGAATTAATTTTTTGTTATTTAGTTACCCTTTAATATGGCTGGGCCGGAATGGATAAGTAGATCATGGTGTGTGTACCTGGGTCTGTTGAGGGGGTATGTCTTTTTTTATGTTTACAAACCATAAAACTATCTTTTTTGAGAATCACTCCTAAATTATTTTTTTTACTTATTACCCTTTAAGTAATGGCTGTCACCGTAATGTATAAGTAGATATAGGTGTGTGGTACCTGGGTCTGGTTGAGGGGGATGTCTTTTTTATGTTTACAACCATAAAACGATCTTTTATTGAGATAAATCTATTAACTTTTTTTATACTTTAGTTAACCCTTTAAGTATGGCTGCCACAGTAATGAATAAAGTAGGACAGTAGGTGTGTGTACTGGGTCTGGTTGGGTGATGGGTATTCTTTTTTGTGTTTATAACCATAAACTATCTTTTATGAGGATAACTCTAAATTAGTTTTTTTACTTTATTACCTTTAAGTATGGCGCCCAGTAATGGATAAGTAGATCATTAGGTGGTGTACCTGGGTCGGTTGAGGGGGTAATGTCCCTTTTTTTGTGTTTATAACCATAAACTATCTTTATTGAGGATAACTCTAATTATTTTTTTTTTTTACTTTAGTTACCTTTAAGTAATGGCTGCCACATGTAATGTATAAGTGATCAGTAGGTGTGTGTACCTGGGTCTTGGTTGAGGGGGTAATGTCTTTTTTTTGTGTTTACACCATAAACTATCTTTTTATTTGAGGATAATCCTAAATTTATTTTTTTACTTTAGGTACCCTTTTAAGTTGGCTGCCACAGTACTGGATAAGTAGAGCAGTAGGTGTTTTGTACCTGGGTCTGGTTGAGAGGTTATTCTTTTTTTTTGTGTTTACAACCATAAAACTAATCTTTTATTGAGGATTAAATCTAAAATTAGTTTTTTTTACTTTAGTTTACCCTAATTGACTGTCACAGTAACTGGATAAGTAGTCGTAGGTGTGTGTATCCTGGGTCTGGTTGAGAAGGGGGTATGCGGTTCTTTTTTGTGTTTACAACGCATAAAACTAACTATCTTTTATTGAGGATAAATCTAAATTAGTTTTTTTACTTTAGTTCCCTTTAAGTATGGCTGCCACGGTATGGATGTATATCAGTAGGTGTGTGGTACCTGGGTCCCTGTTGAGGGGGTAAATGTCTTTTTGTGTTTACAAAACGCATAAACTATCTTTTATTGAGGATAAATCTAAATTAGTTTTTTTACTTTAGTTACCCTTTAATGTATTGCTGCCCCAGTAAATTGATAA
Source organism: Hymenochirus boettgeri (assembly GCA_019447015.1). NCBI lineage: Eukaryota > Metazoa > Chordata > Amphibia > Anura > Pipidae > Hymenochirus > Hymenochirus boettgeri. The sequence continues at coordinate 102,044 of JAACNH010000552.1, forward strand.
GTAGATCAGTAGGTGTGTGTAACCTGGGTCTGGTTGAGGGAGTATGTCTTTTTTGTGTTTACACCATAACCACATCTTTTATTGAGGATAATCTAATTAGTTTTTTTAACTTAGTTACCCTTTAAGTATGACTGCACAGTATGGATAAGTAGATCAGTAGGGTGGGTACCTGTGTCCTGGTTGAGGGGTAAATGTCTTTTTTGTTTATAACCATAAAACTATCTGTTATTGAGGATAAATCTACATTAGTTTTTTTGACTCTAGTTACCCCTTTAAATATGCCTTCCATGGGAAATGGAAAGTAGGTCAGTAGGTGTGTGTAACCTGGTCCTGGTTGAAGGGTATGTCTTTTTTTTTTTTGTGTTTAACCAAAACTATCTTTTATGATGAAAATCTAAATTAGTTTTTTGACTATAGTTACCCTTTAAATAATGGCTTCCATGGGAATGGAAAGGTAGGTCAGTAGGGGTGGTTAACCTGGGTCGGTTGAGGGGTATGTCTTTTTTGTGTTTATACCATAAAACTATCTTTTATTGAGGATAAATCTAAATTAGTTTTTTTGACTTTAGTTACCCTTTAAATATGGCTTCCTGTGGAATGGACAGGTAGGTCAGTAGGTGTGGTACCTGGTCATGGTTGAGGGGGTATGTCTTTTTTGTGTTTATAACCATAAACTATCTTTATTGATGATAAATCTAATTAGTTTTTTTTTGACTTTATTTACCCTTTAAATAATGGCTAGCCACAGTAATGGCTAAAGTCGATCGTAAGGTGGTGTACCTGGTCTGGTTGAGGGTGTTGTCTTTTTTTGTGTTTATAACTAAACATCTTTTATTGAGGATAAATCTAAATTAGTTTTTTTGACTATCGTTACCCTTTAAATTGGCTTCCATGGGAAGGGAAAGGTCGTCAGTAGTGGGTGTACCTGGGTCTGTGTGGGGGGTTTGGGGGTATCACCTGTTGTATTATGACCCATGAACAACTGTTTTGAAATATCCACATTGAAGGAATTGGTTACCATTATAGCTATTGGGAATTTCCTGAAATTCGCCGATAACGCCGTCACGCTTCCGCGATGCCTTACTAGAAGACAGCACCTTCTCCTATATGTCCCCCGCACGTCTACCCGAATTTCATGTCTCTAGGCTCAAAAACGTGGGAGATATACGGTCCCACAAAATCGGAAGAATAAAACGGAAGGAAAAGAAGATAAGAACAGGATTTGTCTCATTCTAGCTAAATTATTCCTATGTGACGAAAATAGAGAAACTAAACGTAAACCTTATTAATTTGGCTTGAAAAAGACAAATTCCTGTTCTTTCGATTTCTTCTTCTTCCGTTTTATTCTTCCCCTTTTTTGGACCGTATCTCCTCCCACAGTTTTTGTTTTTTGACCAATCATCAAAAAAGTTTGTTTTTTTAACCCCCAACTGGACACAGGTACACACACCTACTGATCTACTTATCCATTACTGTGGCAGCCATACTTAAAGGGTAACTAAAGTCAAAAAATGTTTTTGACCAATCATCAAAAAGATACAGAGAGATTCAATGAAAGTTCTTATCATTGAAAATGGTGCTAATTTTGCCCTAACCAATCAGAGGTTAGCTTTCTGATTGATTGGATAAAAATTAGCACCCCTTTGGGCTGGGTACACATAAAAGTTTTTTTTGTCCCAAACAAGCGTTCACTACAAACCCATCCTTCCCATTATTGAGTTTTAAAATCTGCAGCAATCACACATATTCCCTTCCAAAATGCAGCCCTTCAAGCCAAATTCCCTTTCTAGTTCCCTTTACGGTGTAAAAATATTTCCTGAAGAAGATTCTGTGTAGTACTGTGAGTGTAACCTCAACTCGGATGGCCACCACATCTACCAATGGTTCATCATGTAGTCTACGGTGTTTGCAATCTTTTGTGCTGACTTTCATCCTGATAAAAAAAAGCATCACATCATTCCAAGGAAATGTGTTTATGGACAATGGTTCTCATTTCAGATTTTCTAAATCCCTCCTGTATTAATATCCCATTCAGATCATGGGTTCTATGTTACTGTTTAAACTGATGTTCCAGGTCAATTACATGGAACAATGAAACTCAACTGGGATAATTATTAATAACCAAGGTCGCTGGGATTCTAAGTAGTTTTTTTATATTATTTTTTTTTTCCTCTCTATGTCCCAAATTACCACGAAAAATATTTATATTAATAGAATATGGTGGTCAATGTCACAGGGTGGATCCTGAATTATATTCTAAATGGGTTATTTTTACCAGATTCTAGAATGTGATTCTCGGTCTCAGAGACCAGTCAGTCTCTCTCTGGGGCAAAGTAGCCCTGATGTTCTCCACATTAGGGACCAGAACAGATTAGTGTTTGGTCATGGTTCTGACCACAAGTGGGGAATGTTAAGGTGGTTATAGTACAGTATAGTACAGTATAGTATAGTACAGTATAGTATAGTACAGTATAGTACAGTATAGTACAGTATAGTACAGTATAGTACAGTATAGTATAGTATAGTACAGTACAGTATAGTACAGTACAGTATAGTACAGTATAGTACAGTATAGTACAGTATAGTATAGTACAGTATAGTATAGTACAGTATAGTACAGTATAGTACTATACTGTACTATACTGTTTCCCGTTGATGTTAAGGAGACAGATGGCGTTCCCCGGTCAATTCTCTCCCTTCCGTGCCTCAGGTTGTATCTGTTAGTGCAGCCTAAACGAGATCTGGTTTACTGACGTGTTGACTCTAGTGGACCAGTGGCCTATGATCGCTGTTACTGGGAGAGAGGCTTCCCATCCTGTAATGATGCATCTGTTGGTGAATTTGAGATGAAGAGGACCTGGATGAAGTATGAGGAATTTGCCCATAATGTGGTCCAGCTCAGCTGGACTATGTAATGGAGATATGCGAGACCACAGGACCAGCTCCACACCTGAGAAGATCTGACTGTTGCACATTGGGGGAGTTCTGCAGTTACAGGTGACATGGGTAATCCACATCCATATTATCTTGCTAGTGTGCCACGGGGGAGAAGCCGGGCGGCCCTTCCATTGTCACGCCATGGGAAGTCTCTGTGAATCCGGGGCCCGGCCCGCTGGTGTGGGTTTACTTAGGGAGTGTTTCTGGTATTTGTTGACAAAGCCTTGTCAGTGTGAGCGGTTTACCAAAGTGCTCTGTGTGTGGAAGCGGCTCTCAGGGAGCTGGTCCAGGGAGCTAAGATGTTCACGTGGTTTTAACGAGTCCCTCGGGAGTTACCAGTAATAAAATCCGAGTGGACTGCGGGAACAGATCAAAGGAGAAGAGAAAGAGGGGACGGAAGTCCGGGAGGGAAGGGAGAAGTAGAGGAGGGCCGAGCCGTAGAGGAGAGACAGGCCAAGGGAGACCACACACGCAAAAATGGTTAGGACGTGACACCTTTGCAGCGCTGAGGGCCTGAGGTCGATTCCACCTTGTGACCATCTACAGAGGAGAGTTGTAGTTCTCCCCTGGCGTGGGTTCCTATGGGCACTCCAGTTCCCCCACAATTTAATAAAGACATACTGATAGGTTGGATAGCGTCATATAGGGCTTAGATTGTAAGCTCATTGGGGCAGGGCTGATTTTGGAATGGATAAACAATGGAATGTTACAGCGCTAGAACATCGTTGCGCTATATACACTCTATAATAATAATAATTGTCCCAGATTCCCTAGTACTAGTACCACGGAGGTAGCCTTGTACTCCAAAATCAATACAGGAACCTTGATTTTCAAATTGGTTTGTAATGATTGTTAAACATATGTTCAATCTGTTTATATCTGCTGTCCTCTCGCCAGGCATCCAATAGCAAAATACACAAAGTCAAGGTGAAATAAATCTACATTGAAATAGAGTGTCAGTCACAGGCCAAAACATTCACGTATATTTATCACACGCTGTGAATTTTTTTCTTGGAGACAAATACAAAGACATTGGAGTGTTGAGATGAAACTGTGTCGCATTGTAAAGATGATTTATACATGTGGAATTACTGCATATGTCCTTATCATATTAGTTACATATTAGTCAGTGTTAATTATTTACCCAATCCATGGTTAGAATTTAGCTCCAGATCCTGGAGTTAAACCGCTGGTGTCCTACGAGCCATCAGTTACCACTTGGACTTTCTGGATTGGTCCAATCGGATTACTTCTATTGTGGTCACTTGGGACGAATGACGTTACTCGATCAAAACCTGACACTCACAGATGTCCTACAACCTGCTAAACAGGTAGGGAAACCTTATTCTGAAATTAACTGCCTTAGTAATACTGAATTGTACTGAACTTATTTCTATCTAGTTGAATAAGATAACTTAGGTTAGAACTGTATAAAGACCCTTGAAAACTGTACGTGAGACTGGACGTATACGATTACATACGGTGATCTATACTTGTACGATACGTCGGACTTATACTGTACTAGACTAGACTGACGAGTACTCTACTTGTACTAGATATGTACTGACGATACTATATATTCTGTCCTAACGACTGTTACGTGTACGAGCTTATACTGACTATACTATTACTTATACTGTACGTTGTACTCGTACTATACTGGACTAACGTGTACTAGACGAGATAGAACCGATACTAGACTAACGATTACGAGGACTTGTACGTACTGTACTTGTAAACTAACTGTACTGTACTGTACTGTACTCTACTGTACTATACTGTACGATACGTAACTGTACTGTACTGTATTATACTTGTACTTATACTGATACATATACGTGTACTATACTGTACTTACTGTACTGTTGTACTTGTTATATACTGTACTCTAACTGTACTGTACTATACTGTTCTATACGATACTATAACTGATACTGTAATTATTATACTATACTGTACGAGACGTACTGTACAGACGGTTACTATACTGACTGTACTGTTACTGGTACGGTACGTGTACTATACTGTACTATACGGTACTTACTGTACGGGACTGTACTGTACTGGTACTATACTTGTACTGATCGATACTTACGATACTGTGACTATGACGGGAAGGGACGGGACTGGACGGGAATGGGACGGGTCAGATGACGGTACACTCGTACCGGGACGAGACGGGATGGCGAGACGGGACGAGTCGGACGAACTTGTTACGGACCTGTACTATCTGTACCTGGACTATATGTACTATATGTACTTATAATGTTACTGTACGATATGTTTTACTATAGGTACTATACTGTACTTATACTGTGACTGGTACTACTGTACTGTACTGTTGACGTACTGTACTGTTAATGTTACTATACGGTTACTATTACTGTACTATACTGTACTGATACTGTACTATACTGTACTAGATACTATACGTTACTATACTATACTGTACTATACTGTACTATCCTGTACTTACTATACTGTTACTATACTATAAACTGTACTGTACTATACTGTATTACTGTCTGGACTATATTGTACTATAATAGACGGTACTTACATACGTACTATACTGTATGTACTAGACTGTACTTATTCTGTACTTGGACTTATTGTACTATTTATTCGATACTGGTACTTTACTATACTTGTACTTTACGGTAGGTACTATACATACTTATAAGTATACTTAGTACTGTACTGTACCATACTTACTAGAATATACTATACTATACTAGACATTACTATTACTGTACTTTACTATACTGTACGTACTGTACTGTACTATACTATACATACTATAATATCTATACTGTACTTTACTGTTACTATATATACTGTATGTACTATTACTTTACTATATGTATATACTATTACTGTAACTTACTGTAATATGAATGTTACTGTATTATTACTGTTACTATACTGTACGATACTGTATATAATATACTGTACAGACTCTTAACTGTACATACTGTACTATACTATACTGGTTACTATACTATAATGTAATATACTGTACTGTACTATACTGTATATGACTATCACTTACTATACTGTATGTATATACTAACTGGACTATACTGGTACTATTACTTACGGTACTAACGGTACTGCTAACTATACATACTATACTGTACTATGACTGTACATACTGTACCTTACTGTACTATACTGTACGATACTATACTGTACTCTACTATACTGGACTATACTGTCTGTACTGTACTGTAATATACTTAGACTGTACTATTACTATACTGTACTATACTGCTATGTACTATACTGTACTATACTATCTGTCTATTACTGTACTGTACTATTAACTGTACATACTGTACTATACTTACTGTAATTACTGTTACTGTATATTACTATACTATTGACTGTACTATACGACTTATTAATGTACTATAATGTACTATACGCTACTATACTATACTGTTACTATACTTACTGTACTATACTGGTACTATTAATATCCCATTCAATATGGGGTTTAGTGTTATGTTAAAAAACTGATGTTCCAGGTCAATTACATGGAACATGGAAATCACTGGGATAATTAGTTAATAACCAAGTCGCTGGGATTCTAAGTAGTTTTTTTATATTATTTTTTTTTTCCTCTCCTATGTCCCAAATTACCACGAAAAAATATTTATAATGGATAACTGGTGGATCAATGTCACAGGGTGGATCCTGAATTATATTCTAATGGGGTTATTTTTACAGTTCCTAGAATGTGGATTCCGGTCTCAGAGACCAGTTCAGTCTCTCTCTGGGGCAAGTAAGCCCTGATGTTATCCACATTAGTGGACCAGACAGATTGTGTTTGGTCATGTTCTGACCCAACGTGGGGCAATGTTTAAGGTGGTTATAGTACAGTATAGTACAGTATAGTATAGTACAGTATATAGGACAGTATAGTACAGCTATAAGATATAAGTATAGTACAGTATAGTACAGTATATACAGTTATAAGTACAGTACAGTATAGTTACAGTATAGTACAGTATAGTTACAGTATAGTATAGTACAGTATAGTTAGTACAGTATAGTACAGGTATAGTACAGTATAGTACAGTATAGTACAGTATAGTATAGTATAGTACAGTACAGTATGTACAGTATATATCGTTACAGTATAGTACAGTAAGTATAGTACAGTACAGTATAGTCAGTATAGTATAGTCAGTATGTACAGTACATAGTAATAATAGTATAGTACAGTATAGTATAGTACAGATAGTACAGTAGTATAGTTACAGTAGTTAGGTACAGTAGTAAGTACAGTATAGTAATAGTTAGTAAGATAGTCTAGTACAGTATAGGTACAGTATAGTTACAGTATAGTACAGTATAGTACAGATAGTATAGTATAGTATAGTACAGTATAGTACAGTATAGACTAGTACATATAGTACAGTATAGTATAGTACGTACGTATAGTATAGTATAGTACAGTATAGTTACAGTAAGATATAGTACAGTAAGTATAGTACAGTATATAGATAGTAAGTACAGTACAGTACAGATAGCTACAGTATAGTATAGTACAGTATAGTATAGTCAGTATAGTACAGATAGTACGTAATAGTACAGTCTAGAAGATATGTATATAGTACAGTACAGTATCAGTAAGTACAGTATAGTACAGTATAGTCAGTATAGTATAGTACAGTACAGTATAGTACAGTAAGTAAGTACAGTATACAGTACAGTACCAGTATAGTAATGTATAGTTAGTACTAGTATAGTATAGTACAGGTATAGTAACGTGATAGTATAGTAGGATGTACAGTATAGTATAGTACAGTATAGTACAGTTATACAGTTATTAAGTACATATAGTAAGTAAGTATAGTCATAGTACAGTATAGTACAGTATAGTACAGTACGCGTATAGTTAAGACAGTATAGTACAGTAGTCAGTACTAGTATAGTATAGTAGTATAGTACAGTACAGTAAGTAAGTATAGTATAGTAAAACGACAGTATAGTAAGTAGATAGTATAGTATAGTTACTAGTCTAGTATGGTAAGTACAGTATAGTATAGTAAGTATAGTATAGTACAGTACAGTATGACAGTATAGTAAAGTACAGTATAGTCTAGTACAATATAGTACCAGTATAGTACAGTATAGAAGTACAGTATAGTTACAGTATAGTACGTAAAGTATAATAGTACAATATAGTCAGTACGTAGATACAGTATGTACAGTACAGTGTATAGTATAGTACACGGATAGTACAGTACAGTATAGTACAGTATAGTACAGTAATATAGTATAGTTACATGTATAGTACAGTACAGTATAGTACAGTACAGTACAGTATATAGTACAGTAATAGTACAGTATAGTACAGTACAGTACGTACAGTACAGTACAGTAGTACAGTACAGTAAGTAAAGTATAGTACAGTATAGACACAGTATTAGTAAAGTTACAGTATAGTACAGTATAGTTACAGTATAGTACAGTGACAGTATAGTACAGTATAGTACAGTATAGTACAGGCAATAGTACAGTATAGTGTACCGTTATTAGTACAGTATCTAGTACAGTATAGTACAGTACAGTACCTCCGTCAAGGACAGTATCGTATAAGTATCGTATCAGTACAGTATAGTACCAGTAAGTACGTACAGCTACAGTACAGATAGTACCGTATCAGTAGTCAGTATAGTACAGTACGTACCAGTAACAGTACAGTCAGTATAGTAACGTAACTGTACAGTACGTCTCGTACAGTATAGTTAGTATTACATAGTATCAGTACCAGTATAGTTAATACGTGAGTAGAACAGTTATACAGTCATCAGTCACAGTATAGAACAGTCAGTACTATAGTACAAGTACAACAGTACGTAAGTACAGTATAGTACAGTATATGTATCAGATATACAGTTATACAGTACAGTACAGTTACTAGTACGATAGTAATAGTACAGTACAGTACAGTACTAGTATCAAGTATCAGTACTATAGTCTCGTAATCGTATAGTTAGTATCGAGTCTATCTCCTAGTACACGTATCAGTATAGTAGTACACGTACAGTATAGTAATAGTATAGTCAGTATAGTATGTACAGTACAGTACCGTATAGTACAGTATGTATTCGTAAGTACAGTCTAGACGTTAGTATAGTCACAGTATAGTTATGTACAGTATAGTACAGTACTACCGTTATGTACAGTATGTTCCGTATAGTATTGTAT